>PVLC010043069.1:0-12695 GCA_004027655.1 Graphiurus murinus | reverse complement strand
GGTACTGGGGATTGAACTCAGGGGCGTTCTACCTCCGAGCTATACCCCCAGCCCTATTTTTTTATTCTTTACTTTGAAACCGGGTCTCACTAAGTTGCGGAGTGCCTCACTAAGTAGCTGAGGCCGGCCGCGAACCCGGATCCTCCGGTCTCAGCCTCCCAAATGCTGGGATTACAAGCGTGCGCCACCACGCCCGGCTTATTCTTTATTTTGAAACAGGGTCTCACTAAGTTGCAGAGAGCCTCACTAAGTAGCTGAGGCTGGCTGCCAACCCAGATCCTCCTGACTCAGTCTTCCAAATCCTGGGATTACAAGTGTGTGCCACGACACTCGGCTTCTCAGCCCTATTTTTAATTCTTTATTTTGAAACAGGGTCTCACTAAGTTGCAGAGGGCCTCACTAAGTAGCTGAGGCTGGCCACAAACCTGCGATCCTCCTGTCTCAGCCTTCCCATATTCTGGGATTACAAGCGTGCACCATCACGCCCGGCTCAAGTTATACTTTTAAAATGTCCATGCAGCTTGACATGGCACATGCCTGTAATCCCAGTACTTGGGAGGCTAAGACAAGAGGATCGCGGTTTCAAGGACAGCCTCAGCAAGTAGGGAGACTCTCATCTAGTAAGATCCTGTTTCAAATTTAAAAATAGAATAAAAAGGTCTGGGGGTATAGCTCATAGGTAGAATGTTCCTGGGTTCAATCCCAGGACCTCAATCAATCAACCAACCAACCAACCAAATGCCCATACATAGATGATACTTTGAAATCCTCTGATTCACTGCTCTAAAATTACAACTAGGAATATATTTTTGATACACTCTAAGAAAATCCAATGACTGGTAGCCAGTAGGTATGAGAACAAAAACCAAATTTCCATGCTCTGTAACTATAACAGCTTTGAGTAACCCCTCAGAAAACATACCTTCTCATTTTTCCTCCTGCTGATGATTCTGTCTAGACCGTTGAAAGCACCAGATGCAACAAACAGGATATTTGTTGTATCAACTTGTACTGTTTCTCCACGTAGCTTTCGGGAATTCTTTTCTGGAACATTGACTATTGTGCCTTCTAGTAGTTTTAATAAGCCCTAAGTAAAGAATGAACGATTTATAGCATCATCACATATAAGTGCATTATTTATCATACTTTAGATAATAGGAAAAATAAGATGGGGAAAATAATATATGGTTATGGTCAATGAGCATAACTTATCAAAAGTCCCACAACTAATGTGATAAATGCAATTATCACATTAACAATTCATAAACTTATTTGAAATGTTATAGGAATCCTGATGCATTGCAATTCAGGAAACAGTCAATCTAAGAAGTTGGTTTTTTATGGTAAAATAACTCTGACATAGAATTATGATTCTATAAAATGATACTCAAACATGGTGGGAACACTCAAAAATTGAAAATTTGTCTTCCACATAATTAAAACTCCTTTCTACTCCTAGTGTTAACTTTGAGAATCTCTCTCTATATATACATATATAACATATATGTGTGGTTTTTTTTTTCTTTTTCTTTTGGTTGTTGTTTTGGTTGTCTTTGGTGGTACTGGGGATTGAACCCAGGGGCATTCTAACTGAGCTACACTCCCAACCCTATTTTTTTATTCTTTATTTTTGAAACAGGGTCTCACTAAGTTGCTGAGGCTGGCTGTGACCCTGTGATCCTCCTGTTTCAGCCTCCCAAGTACTGGGATAACAAGCATGCACCACCATGCCCGGCTGAGAATTTCTGTATTTTAAGATGCTGACAAAATCCAGCACACAGCTTTCTATGTCTCTGTCAAAAAAAAAGTGAAGCAATTTTCTCCACTCTGTAGTTTATGTCATAATCAGTTACCATTAAAAAGTTGAGATGGCCAATAAATGACTTTGATTTCAATTATGACTCTGCAATAATGAAACACTATTTGATACCTATCTGCTAACTAGGTGGAAAGAGTAAGAAACATGTATAGTTCATGCTTAGTTAGAACCAGAACTTTTTTCAAGAGTTTCATAGAAATGTTTAACTGGGCCTTAGAGGAATAAAAGAAACAAAAATTTAAAATATTTTCCTGTTCTTTAAGATATATGTGTGTGTGTGTGTGTGTGTGTGTGTGTGTGTGTGTATGTATATGTATATATATGTATATACTGGTGCTGGAGATTGAACACAGGGGCACTCTAACATTGGGCTACACACCCCCAACCTTTTTTATTTTTATTTTGAAATGAGGTCTTTCTAAATTGCCAAGGCTGGCCTTGAATTCGTGATCCTCCTGTTTCAGCCTCTCAAGTACTGGGATTACAGGCATGAGCCACTGGGCCTGGCAAAAAAACCTTAAATTTCTTAACAAAGGTAATTTGTTATATAAAATCATTAAGAATTTTCTTTTAGGATTTGAACTACTTTAAAATGGTATGTGAAGTTTAGGGTGGGAAAAATAAAACAAACTAGTTAAAAATAAAACCCAATTGAATGTGAAACCAAACGTACAATATTTGGGAAGTTGATGTATTCCCTTCCTTTTACTGGGCTTGAACAAAATATTCAACTGCTTACTTGCTGAACGCCTTCTCCACCTACATCCCGTAATTGATGAATGCCTGGCACACTGCCAATCTTATCTACTTCATCCAGAAAGACAATTCCTATAATTTAAGGAGGATTCTATTTATAATGTGAAAAAAATATACATAAGACAGCCTTAGCTTTAAAAAACTAGATAGCTACAGAGCAAGGTTATTCAAGTTTTCATACTTAACATATGCAATGGCTTCATATTTTAAAAACACACTGCAATCTCACGCGTATTCACTTTGTGTGTGTGTGCGTGTATGTGTGTGTGTGAAGCCAGAGGCATTTTACCTCTGAGCTACACCCCCAGACCAATTTTTAACTTTTTTTTTTTTTTGGTGGTGCTGGGGATTGAACCTAGAGGCATTCTACCTCCGAGCTCCACACCCAGCCCTATTTTTTTATTCCTTATCTTGAAACGGGGTCTAAGTTGCAGAGAGCTTCACTAATTAGCTGAGGCTAACCTCGAACCCGGATCCTCCAGTCTCAGTCTCCCAAGTACTGGGATTACAAGCGTGGGCCACCACACCTGGCCCCAGAACAATTTTTTATTTCTTATTTGGAAACAGGGTCCCACTAAGTTACTGAGAGCCTCACTAAATTGTTGAGGCTCTCCTTGAACCTGCGATCCTCCTGTCTCAGCCTCCCAAGTAATGGGATTACAAGTGTGCACCATCATGCCCGGCTCATTCATTTTGTGCAATTATTTTGTGGTAGTGGGAATTGAACCCAGGGACATTCTACCTCTGAGCTATACCTCCAGTCCTATTTTTTTTTTTTTTTTTTTTAAATTTTGAAACAGGGTCTCGCTAGGTTGATGAGAGTCTCACTACTTGCTGAGGCTGTCCTCAAACTTGCAATCCTCCTGTCTCAGTTTCCCAAGTACTGGGATTACAAGCGTGTGCTACCATACCCGGCTTGTGCAACTATTTTGAAAGTTATTTTACAGACTATCATCTGAGTAAGATAACCAAAGTTCTTTGACAATAGTCATCTAGTCCACTAATGTATTCACGTTCTTTATTACATGAAGCTGAGACACAGTATGGAAGCATGAGATATACACTGTGCTGGCTCTAGCAAAACTTTAGCTTACTCCTTCCCATCCATATATCTGGTCTTAAAGGAATTTGGACAGGAAGCTGTCACACTCTTCACGTTAATAAGTACAGATGATAGAGAAAGGAAAAATGTAGCATTTATACCATCTTGTAGGTCAACAGGCTAAAATGCTTCTAGAATCACCCATTCTGCACTCTCCTCCCCTTGCCCAAGTACCTCCCACCCCACCCCAATTCAGCATTAGGAGTCTGGGGGGAGTTTAAATAAGTAAAACAATGATAGCTATTAAGGACCTAATGGAATAATAATTTGGCCCATTTTCACCCTAGCAACCACCTTAGAGGTCATGAGAAAAAGCATACTGTGGCCCTTAACCAGTATGCTAAAAAGTATGTAACATAAGTACTTTATATAACTGCAGAATTTTAGCCCTTGACTCAATATTTCTTAATATTAGACTGCTCTCCCACAATAGACATACTCTGTGGACAGAAAAGCTATGCTGACAACATACCTTGCTGTGCTTTTTCTACATTATAATTGGCATCTTGGAGCAGTTTGGCAATCACAGATTCAATGTCTTCACCTACATATCCAGCCTGAGTCAGAGTCGTACAGTCACAGATGGCAAAAGGGACATCAAGGCATTTAGCTAAAGTCTGCGCCAGCAGAGTTTTACCTACAAATAGAAACAGAAACTAAAAGTTCACTAAAACATGTGATCAACATACAATTTTTCTACAAAATTTTCAAACATATCGCCAGACCCATAAGTGAAAAGCTGCAGGCCTGCTCAGCTCACTTCCTTCTGCTGCTACTGAGGCCTAGCATCACCTTGCTTAGCTTGCTACTCCTGTTATGGAGCAGGGTGCCGGAGAGTGACCCGACACCTCAGAACCAGCTGGAAGCCCAAATAGGAATACTGACATTGTCTCTAAACAACCAGTCTCAGATTTTCTTCCTCTTTTTCTTTTTTCTTTGTGGTCCTAGGGATTGAACCCAGGGGTGTTGAATCTCTGAGCAATATCCCAGCCCTATTTTTTTATTTTATTTATTTATTTTTGCAGTACTGGGGGCTGAACCCAGGAGCATTTTACCTCTGAGCTACACCCCCAGCCCTATTTTTTATTCTTTATTTGAAACAGGGTCTCACTAAGTTGCGGAGGGCCTCTGTACCAAAAACACAAAATAGGGTTTCAAAATAAAGAAAAATAAGTTGCGGAGGGCTGCACTAAGTAGCTGAGGCTGGCCTCGAACATGGATTCTCTGGTCTAAGCCTCCCAAGTACTAGGATTGCAAGTGTGCGCTATCACGCCCAGCTTGATGACCTCTTAAAAATAAAAAAAAAGCCAGAATCCCCCAATCACAGGTATAAGTTATAGAATCATTTATATCCTATCTTTTTAATGAGTAATAAAATTTCACAGGAAGTTATTCACCTGACCCAGTTGGTCCAAGCAGCAAAATATTACTTTTTTCAAGTTTTATGTCATCATGAGAAGAATCCAATACTTCACCTCCTCGTTTTTCCTGAGGTATTTGTTGATTTACCTGTTGCTGCATTGATGCTCCTAAAGCATTACCATGGGGGCTAATTCCAGCAATCTGAAGCAATTCTGAAAAACATCAAATGAATTACTAGAAATGAAAGTCCCATAAAACCCTACATCTAAAAACCAAGCACCTATTTAGAAAAATTTAAATATTTCAACATTTTGCCTTATTACAAAGGAAGAAAATCTCAAATTATTTAGTGATAAATGTCCAATACACATATAAGGAACCTGAAAAAAAGAAAACAGATTTTTTTACCCTCATTTTTTATTTTGTCTTTTGGTGGTACTGGGGATTGAATTCAGGGGCATTCTACCTCTGAGATACACCCCCCAGTCCTATTTTATTTTTTATTTGGAAACAGGGTCTCATTAAGCTGAGAAGGGCCTCACTATGTTGCTGAGGCTGGCCTTGAACCTGTGATCTTCCTGTCTCAGCTTCCCAAGTACAAGCCTGTGCCACCATGCTCAGCTCTTTTACCCACCTTATTTTTTTTTTTTAAGAAGAGTGTTCCTTCTTTTTTTTCCTTTTCTTTGTTTCTTTTTCCTTTCTTTCTTTTTTTTTTTTTTTTTTTTTTAGGGGCATTCTATCTCTGAGTTATACCCCCAGCCCTTATATAAAAATTTTTTTCATATGGAAACAGGATCTCATTTAAGTTGCTGAAGCTATCCTCAAACCTGTGATCCTTCTGTCTCAGCCTCCCAAGTACTGAGATTCACAGGCACGTGCCACCATGCCCAGCAAGAATGCTCCTTCCTCACACAAGAGAAGGCAATAACAGTGATAGGAGTCAGAAAATTTTAGCTTTAACCCTTCCTTTGTCTCTAAATAACTATATGATCTTGGGCAAGTCATATAAATGTTGTAATTATTTCCTAATCTATACAATAACAATTATACCTAGCCTATCAATTTCAAACACATGGTTGAAAGGTATAAGAATAAAATTCAATTGATTTGTAGGTACTTTGAAAGATAAAGGTATATTACTCTATTCTTTTACAGTTCGAATGAAAAGTTGTATCAGTCTAAGCATTGTATGCTTGTCTCTAAGTAATTCCCAAAAGGATTTAGGAGAATAATTTTGACTATATATGATTTTGGTCTAATGGTCTAACTTTAAAACCTAAAATCTGCTGGGTACAGTGGTGCATGCCTATAATCCCAGTACTTGGACGGCTGAGATAGGAGGATCGCAAGTTTGAGGACAGCCTCAGCAAGTAGTGAAACTTTCATCAACCTAGTAAAACCTCATTTCACAATAAAAATTAAAAATAGGGCTGAGGTGTAGCTCAAAGGTAGAATGCCCCCAGGTTCAATCCTCAGTACCACCACTCCCCCCCCCCAAAAAAAAGTTTCATAAATGCCAAAAACAAAACTGTGGTTTCTGTGAAAAAATAGAAGATAATCTGCCTCCATGAAAGTTCAAGTCACTGCTGGACATAGTGGCCCACGCTTGAAATCCCAGTACTTGGGAGGCTGAGACAGGAGGATCTCGAGTTCACAGCCAGCCTCAGCTACTTAGTGAGGCTCTCTGCAACTTAGTGAGACCGTTTCAAAATAAAGAATAAAAAGTAGGGCTGGGGGTGTAGCTTGGTGGTAGAATGCTCCTGGGTTCAATACCTAGTACTGCAAAAGAAAAAAAAAGAAAAGAAAGTTCAAGTCACAGCAGGTGAACTCTAATTTTAGTTTGGCAAAAGAAAATAATACATATAAAATAGCAAACTACAGACTTAAAAAAATAGAAAACGCCTATTAATGTCTACATTTATTTATTTGTGGGGGGGGGTACTGAGGATTGAACTTAGAGCTGCACCCGCAGCCCTTTTAATTTTTTAAAAAATTTTTATTTTTTGTGATACTGGGGATTGAACTTAGGGGTATTCTACCTCTAAGGTATACCTCCAGCTTCTTTTATTTTTATTTTGAAACAGGGTCTCACTAGGTTGGTGAGAGTCTCACTACTTGCTGAGGCTCTCCTCAAACCTGTGATCCTCCTATCTCAGCGTCCCAAGTACTGGGATTACAAGTATGTGCCACCACGTCCAGCACCCCCCAGCCCTTTTTACATTTTTATTTTGAGTCAGGGTCTGATTAAGTTGTTGAGAGTCTCACTACTTTGCTAAGACTGTCCTTGAACCTGTGATCCCCTTGGGATCATAGGCATGTGCCACTATGTCTAGCTTAATGTCTATATACAGGAAAATTATATATAATACTTTATATTTCTGTAAGTTATGCTTTAAGAAGTATTACAATAGAAAAGATTAAAAAAAAAAACCCTGAAATAACCCAACTACAAAAATTAGCTATGAAAAATCATACCAAGCCAGGCGTGGTGGTGCACGCTTGTAATCCCAGCATTTGGGAGGCTGAGACTGGAGGATCCGGGTTCTCGGCCAGCCTCAGCTACCTAGTGAGGCACTCCGCAACTTAGTGAGACCCTGTTTCAAAATAAGGAATAAAAAAATAGGGCTGGGATTATAGCTCGGAGGTAGAATGCCCAAGTTCAATCTCCAGTACCGCAAAAAAAAAAAAATAAATAAATAAATTAAATTAAATAAATCATTCCAAAATTATATATACCATGTATGATAAAAATGTTTAAATAATATATAGCTTTCTTGGTAATATACAAGCAAATACTTGTTTGTCATTACTACTACTGAGACATTTCACAGAGGTAATTCTCAAAACGAAGATTAGAGGTAGACCGAGAGGTCACTTACTTGTAAATCTGTACTCATCTTCACGTCTTCTTATTTCTAACTCTAAGATAAAATGGCAACATGGAAATATTATGTATTTGTTTAGTTTAGGGGAACAGTGAATATCCCACTTCTTTCCCTCCTCCAAATATAGTTAAAGGTGTTCATTTAGCATTGTTTTGAGGTTTTCACATTAGGAAAGAATTGATATGTTATATCCTTTCTATATTAAACAAAACAAAACCAGGTTTAATGATGGCTTTCCAGTTGCTAATATTCACATTTGTCAGATAAAAATTTGGCATCCATTTTTTAAAAAGAACATAATAATTTAAGTTACTAATAAGAGTTAAAACTTCTCACACTATAGATATAACAACTTGCTCTTCCAGCAAGAAGAGCAAGTTTACTGACTGATGAACCAGAAAAAAATTTTGCTCCATAACTACATACATAATGCTATTTAGACCTTATGAAAACGAAGGTTCCAAGTCTTCCATTAATTAGGACTTACACTTTTTTTGTTTTGTTTTGTGGTACTGGGGATTGAACCCAGGGGCATTCTACCTCCGGTCTACGCCCCCAGTCCTATTTTTTATTCTTTATTTTGAAACAGGGCCTCACTAAGTTGTGGAGGGCCTCACTAAGTAGCTGAGGCTGCCCTCGAACCCGGATCCTCCTGTCTCAGCCTCCAGAGTACTGGGATTACAAGTGTGCGCCACCACGCCCGGCTTCAGGACTTACACTTTTTAAAAATAAAGTAATTTAGCTGGGCGTGGTGACACACCCTTGTAATCCCAGTACTTGGGAGGCTGAGACCAGAGGATCCAGGTTCAAGGCCAGCCTCAGCTACTTAGTGAGGCCCTGTTTCTTTTATTTATTTATTTATTTTTTTTGCGGTACTAGGGATTGAGCCCAGGGGCATTCTACCTCCAAGCTATACCCCCAGCCCTATTTTTTATTCTTTATTTTGAAACGGTCTCACTAAGTTGCAGAGTGCCTCACTAGGTAGCTGAAGCTGGCGGCGAACCCAGATCCAGTCTCAGCCTCCCTAATACTGGGATTACAAGCATGCGCCACCACGTCCAGCAGAGGCTCTGTTTCAAAATAAAGAAAAAAAAAAAAAAAAAAGGGCTGGGGATGTAGCTTGGAGGTAGAATGCCCCTGGGTTCAATTCCCAGTACTGCAAAAAATAAAAAATAAAGTAACTTATATTACCATATAACTATTTTGCAGTAAGTTCAACAAGTGAACAAATGTCTTCATTGAAATAAGTTATATATTCAGTAAGTACTAAAGGTAATAGATAGATATTATAAATTCTTTTTTTTGTACTGGAGATTAAACCCAGGGGCATTCTACCTCTGAGCTACAACCTCCAGTCCTTTTTATTTTTTATTTTGAAACAGTTTTACTAAGTTGCTGAGTCTGGCCTTGAACCTATGATACTTCTGCTTCAGCCTTCCAAATACAGGAATTACAGGTGTGTACCACCATGCCCGGATTAGATTTATCTATTTAAATATTTAGCAAAACTTCCTCAAATTGTAATGACTAAAAGAACATAAAATGATGGATTTATATAGTTAATCCAGAAATCGAGACTCTCTAGACAACAAAATAAAAATTTAATATTTGTATGTTATTTTATTTACTGTTTTTAAATAAAATTGTACTATTAATGATGAGGTAGTATAGAAGCCTAAAAAGTTAGGTAGGAAGGATGGTATTGGGAGGATCCAGGAAAATATAGTTTTTAAAATCTGGAGAGTTAAGCTAACTCCACCCCTTGGAAGTTTTTTTCTTAGGAAGTCCTGCCTCCACCTGAGGCCCACGCCCTAATCTCTGGAAGTCCTGCCCTCACCAGCAATTTCCGCACCCATCTGACCACCTATGGCCCACCTGAATCTGAGGAAGACGAGGATCCAAAATCTTCCTGTGCCCGCCCTCCTGGCAAGAGGCTCGCTCTTTTTTTTCTTCGACCCATTTCCCTGATGCTTGAGGTTTTGCCCTCCTGCTCCATGCCTTACCCTCCCCTTTTTCCTGTTTCCCTTTGAGTTCCTGAATAAAAGACCTGCCTGTTGTTCCTGACTGGTACGTGTTAAAATTCTTTTTATCACGGATTCCAAGGACCCACGAGTGGGGTTGCGCGTACCCCATAACATTAATATACATTATTATCCACAGTAAGTTGAGATTACACAGTATACTAGGATTTTAGAATATAAGATTAATAGGAATTGCACTTAGAATCACTTAAAAATGTACCCTTAACCGTACACTCTGTAGTAGGGGCCCAAAAAAGAAAGAGTGCTGGATATGTTATATTAAGTTTTATCATCTCCACATACCTCTATAAGTAAATGAAATTCTGTATCCTGAACCCGAAAGAGAAGAACTGGGTATCACAAAGCATTGCAATGATCTGTTCATGGTAAACTAGTTGTGGTGAAGTCCATAATTCAAAGACACTATCTTTACCCCAGTGGCCTTCAAAACCTTTTTTCCTTCCCTCTCTTCTCCCCCGCCCCCTTCCCTGCCTCCTCTTCCTCCTCCTCCTTAGTGTGTGTTGTTGCAGATCAAACCCAAGGCCTCCCACGTGCTAAACAAGCGCTCTACCAAGCTACACCCCCAGTCCCTTTCAAACAATTTTTACTGAAACCTTAACAAGAAATATATTTTACTCTGTGATTCAGAAGCCATGTACGTATAACTGAAAAGTTTGAAGAAACAATACTTACCTTATCTACAAGTTAATGTTCTCTGGTATTTTTCTATTCACACTTGTTCATTTTTTAAATGCTATTATTGGCAACCTGCCAAAATGATTTCATGATCCACTAAGGGAAAGTGACCTGCATTTTGAAAAATGCTGTACTGTACTAAAAGCATTTTAAGACAAAAGCAAGGAGTTATAAAGATTACTTCTAAGCATTGTGAGTTTTAGTCCAATTATAAAAAACACTAACCTCTAGGCGTTAATGATGTCTGCTTCTCAACCTCTGCTTGCTGTCTCAGATTAGCTGGGATATTATTATATATTCTCTTATAATGATTATACACAGCAACTGAAAGTACCTTCTTAGCAAAGGACTGGCCAACAACATACTTGTCGAGGTAGTTATAAATCTGAAAAATGATTAGGTATGAGTAACTTACTATCAGCTACCATAAAAGCACACACATTATACACACACACCTCATTACCCTGAGCTGTGTAGAGTGGCACATACCTGTAATCCCAGCAACTAGGGAGGCTGAGGCAGGAAGATCAAAAGTTCAAGGCTAGTCTTGGCAACTTAGTGAGACCGTGGTGCCTCAAAATAAAAAATAAAAAGGGCTAGCCTTCTTATAAAGCCTTATACAAAAACTGGCAGAGCATCCAGGCATGGTGGCACACACTTGTAATCCCAGTACTTGGTAGGCTGAAACAGGAGGGGTGCAGGTTCAAGGATAGCCTCAGCAATGTAGCAAGACTATCAGCAATCTAGGAAGACTCTGTTTCAAAAAAAAGATGATAGCCGGGCGTGGTGGCGCTCGCTTGTAATCCCAGCATTCGGGAGGCTGAGACCGGAGGATCCGGGTTCGCGGCCAGCCTCAGCTACCTAGTGAGGCCCTCCGCAACTTAGTGAGACCCAGTTTCGAAATAAAGAATAAAAAATAGGGCTGGGGGTGTAGCTCGGAGGTAGAACGTCCCTGAGTTCAATCCCTAGTACCGCAAAAAAAAAAACAGATGATAGGAGGACTGGGGGTGTAACTCAGAGGTAGAATGCCCCTTCCGGGTTCAGTCCCCAGTAACACACACACACACACACACACACACACACGCACACACACACACGTAGTGTCCCTAGGTTCAATCCTCAGTAACACACAAAAAAATTTACATATTAAGCATATTTGCTCAGAATTTTAAAATTGAACAGAATGTCATTAAAAATGAAACGTCAGGCCGGGGAGGCTGAGACAGGAGGACTGCAGGTTTGAGGACAGCCTCAGCAAGTAGTAAGACTCTCATCAACCTAGTTAGACCCTGTATCAAAACAAAAAATAAAAAGGGCTAGGGGAATAGCTCAGAGGTAGAATGCCCCTGAGTTCAATCCATAGTACCACACACACAAAATAGCAATGAAGTCACTTGGAATACCTACCCATGCCTCATTAATGTAAATCATTTAAAAAATTATTTCTTTTTTCCCCCCTGGGTAAATCCTTGTGTAGAGGACTTTCAATAGATAGCAGCAAGGGAGCTACTCTGCTACGTATGAAACCCCGACCAGAAGCAGGTTGTCTATGAATGGTTTAGCACCAGGTACCCCACGAATGTGTGTAGTGTGACCGGAGAGGGGCCACACCTCATTTCCCAGGAATTTCCCAAGAGTGACCCTGATCCAGGCACACAGGCGGGTGAGGGGGGGGGACAGCAGGGAACAGGCTATCAAAAAATTATCTTTAGCCAGGGTGGTGGCTATCAAAAAATTATCTCTAGCCAGGCGTGGTGGAGCAGGGTTGTAATCCCAGCATTTGGGAAGCTGAGACCAGAGGATCTGGGTTCGCAGCCAGCCTCAGCTACCTAGTGAGGCACTCCGCAACTTAGTGAGACCCTGTTTCAAAATAAAGAATAAAAAATAGGGCTGGGGCCGGGCGTGGTGGCACACGCTTGTAATCCCAGCATTCGGGAGGCTGAGACCGGAGGATCTGGGTTCGCGGCCAGCCTCAGCTACCTAGTGAGGCACTCCGCAACTTAGTGAGACCCGGTTTCAAAATAAAGAATAAAAAATAGGGCTGGGGGTGTAGC
>PVLC010043068.1:0-12695 GCA_004027655.1 Graphiurus murinus | reverse complement strand
AAAAAAAAAAAAAAAAAAAAAAAAAAAAAAAAAAAAACCACATCTGCAAGCCGGGCATGGTGGCGCACGCTTGTAATCCCAGCATTTGGGAGGCTGAGACCCAAGGATCCAGGTTTGCGGCCAGCCTCAGCTACCTAGTGAGGCCCTCCGCAACTTAGTGAGACCTGGTTTCAAAATAAAGAATAAAAAATAGGGCTAGGGGTGTAGCTCGGAGGTAGAATGCCCCCGAGTTCAATCCCCAGTACCCGCAAAAAAAAAAAAAAACCACATCTGTAGAACCTCAAATTCCAGTGCTCTTTATACCACCGGCAGCTGAGGAACTCTGCAGATTATTGATTTCTCCTTTGTCTAAGGAGCAGAGACTGGTCAGTAGAGTAAAGGGCAGAGATGAACCGGACTAGACTAGCCAGGAGTTCTTCCTGGAGGATGAGGTGAGACATCCTGGAACAGGGTTCACCCCTGCCTGCTGCCCAGGAGGGAACATGGGTGTACCCCTGTCTGGCCAGGCGATCTCACCTGTCTCCTCCCTACTTCCTACTCAGTTAAACTCATTACTAATAAGAGCTGCAGAGGAGCACTTCGGGACATGGGGAAGTCGGCTGAGTCAATTCCCAGTTCTGAGGAGGTGAAGAGGAACCTAGCAGAACCGAGGCTTGGAGCCAGACACACTGGGCAAGTGATACCACCTCTCCAGGCCTCAGCTTAACATTCTAACATTCGGCACAAGGCGGCTCATCAAATCAGTCTCTGAAGGGAAGGGAGTTATTTTAAAATGTAAAGATCATGGGGAATTTAGGAAAAACATGTACTAGAACTGCTACTGCATTTGTGTTTTGAGATTTCAATCTTATATAGGCACATAATCTGCTAGTAAAACAGTACATGTACATGAAATTATAAATACAGATACACCACGGAGAAGGAGGCGCTCCAGTGATTTTCGGATGGAGTGGACAGTGGAAAGTTTGGAAAGCACTGCATGACAAACACCTACCTGCTGCACATCTAGACCAGATGGCACAAGGGCTGCCCTGGAAGGTAGACAGGCTCTCTCTCCTCTACCCAAAACTCAAGAAATGCTTGCAAAAAGGGACAGTGGAGACAAAAATGAAAGCCCTTTCTAATTGGCCTATGTTCAAATTCAGCTCAGCCACTTAGTAACTGGTGCTTCAGGAAAATTACTCCCCTTCTCTAGGCTCCAGGCTGGTGAGAAGCCAGAGCAGGGCTATATGATCAGCTGCAGTGAAAAGCATTTTAGCTACGATCCCAATACTGGTAAACTGTAAGTGATTTGCTTTTCTTCTTCACTCTGAGGTTTGCACTTAAGAATATTCACTTATCCACTCAACACATAAATACTCAGATCTGGCATCACACGTAGAAAAGACAGTTCTTTCCTTTGAGGAAGCGAGAAAAGTTATCCCTGTCTTTGAGGTGGAGCATGAGGCCGGGAGATGCTGTGTCCCACCTGAACTCTAAGATAGCACAGCAAGTATTTAGACGAAAGGGGTCTCAGCCCAGGTCACTAGTTAAAATCACCTCTGAGGTGAGACACAAAGATGGCAAGTTTGAGGCTGAGACAAGAGGATGGCAGGTTCAAGGCCAGTCTCATCAACTTTGAGACCTTAAGGGACTTAGCAAGACCCTGTTTCAAAGTAAAAAATAACAATAATTAAAAGAGCCAGATGTGGTGGCACACACCTGTAATCCCAGCATTTGGGAGGCTGAGACCAGAGGATCCCGGTTCACAGCCAGCCTCAGCTACCTAGTGAGGCACTCCACAACTTAGCGAGACCCTGTTTCAAAATAAAGAATAAAAAAAAAAAAAAAAAATAGGGCTGGGGGTATAGCTTGGAGGTAGAATGCCCCTGAGTTCATTCCCCAGTACTGCAAAAAAAAAAAGAGCCAGGTGTGGTGGCGCACGCCTGTAATCCCAGTACTTGGGAGGCCGAGATAGGTGGATTGCAGGTTCGAGGACAGCCTCAGCAAGTTGCGAGACTCTCATCAACCTAGCAGGACCCTGTTTCAAAATAAAAATAAAATTTGGGCTGAGGTGTAGCTCAGAGGTAGAATGTCCCTAGGTTCAATCCCCAGTACCGCCCCCCCCACTAAAAAATTTTTAAAAGGGCTGGGAATGTGTACGTGTGTACACACACACACACACACACACACACACACCTCTTGTATATTTAAGTTATAACCACGAGTGTGGCTCAACTATGCCTTTTGGGAGGGTGTACATGTCTGCTGGTGGCTTCCTCGAGGCCTCGGCTCAAACTTGGACCAATGCAGGATGAAGCCAGTCCTCTGGATTCAACAGGTATAGGAAGGTCTTTTCCAGCTAAGGGCACCCAGTCTGGTGTCACCCGACTGGGTCCCACTAGTCACCTCCACAAACCACAGAAAGGGGAGTCCAGAATTCAGTCCTATGCCCAAAAGTCCCAGGTAAAGCACCAAGGTAAAACAAAGGGAATCCATGTGCTTTCCCAGTCTAGATGGGGTAAAAACAAGTAGGTAAGAGGAAATATTTTAAAAGAAAAAAGTAGCTGGGCATGGTGTCTTATGCCTTTAATCCCAGTACTTGGGAGACCCCAGACAGAAAGATCACTGGTTCAATACCAGCCTCAGCGAGAGAGACTTCTCAGTAACCTAAGGAGATCAGTTCAAAATAAAAAATAACAAAAAGCCAGGGAGTATAGCTCAAAGGTAGAAAGTCCCTGGCTCAATCCTCAGTTAACACACACACACCTCGAACAAAATTGAAAGAAAAAAGTGACATAAAAATATTCTAGACAAGGGAGTTAAGAAACAATGCCTGCACACAAGAGGGGTTCAACAGATTGTAAAGGAACCCCTCTGAGAAAGGAGTCACAAAGATACCACGCAGGACAAGGTTGTATTGGGATGGGGGGGTGGATATCCCATTAGCTCCCAAACAGAGTCTTTATCCTTCAGAATCCCTCGACCCCCACCCCTTAGCACTCTTTCCGCTCGACTTCAGCCAGGGGCCCCCATCCCAGCCTGGGGCCCCATCCCAGCTCAGGGCCCCCCGGAGTGCTCTCCCCATCCGGCCGGAGTGCTCTCCCCATCCGGCCGAAGCCGGAGAATGTGCCTCCTGGGAGCACATCTTTCCCGGACTTGGCAAAGGCTTTGGGGCCAGCACCGCTCTGAAAGAAGGGCCTTGAAAACCGGCTGTCTCTGCCCCGGGACCAGGGACTCCCGAGCTCCAGCGCAGGCCTGAAGATAGTGCCCTCCGCCTCGTCATCTCGGGAGGCAGGCTAGAGGACGTGGGAGGCCTGGAAAAGCCCCCCGCCCTGCAGCGCACCTACTGCGGCGCCCAGTCGAGCGCGGGCGGGTCCCGCCGCTCCGCCGGGGCCGGGCTGGGGGCTCGGCCGGCTCAGCCAATAGGCGCCGCACTCGGGCCCCCTCCCCCGCACCGGGAGGAGCCGGCGTAGGGCTGCCGCCGCCGAGGCCGTGCGCGACGTGCGCCGCCAGGGCCCAGAGTCCCCGGCCCCCGGCCGGCCGCGTGAAGCGCGCGGCGCCCCCGGAAGGAAGCTGGGTACTCGGCGCGGGCGCCAAATACGCACGCGGCGTCCTCTGCCCACTAGATCCCGAGCGCATCCCCACCGCGTCCGCATCCCCCGCAGGGCGCTGCGCCCTGGACCCGCGCCGAGCCGGGCTCAGAGAGGCGCGCCACGGCCCCGAGTGCACAGCGCGGCCGGGCGGCGGGGGAGGTCCCGGCCGGTGGGAGGGTCCGCGGGGGTCGCCTTTGTTATGGGCCGGGAGTGCCCGCGGCGCGGGACTCACCTTGCTGCTGGGCTCCATGGCCGCGCTGCGCTGGTGACTCTGGTAGCGCCGGGTGCGCGGGCGGCGACAATCGGACGGGCGGCGCTATCGGGATCAGGCTCCGCGTGGGTCCCGAGACTCCGACGGCGACTCTGACTTCAACTATTGTCGGCTGGCCTCCTGCTCCTCGCTGCGCTCACTCTGGGACCCCCGCCGCAACCTGCAAGACAGGCGGCACTACCTCGACCCTCCTGGTTCTCTCCTCAAAGCGCGCGGAGCTTAGCGTTTATAGGACCCCGGCCATTGGCTGTAGCCACTGGTGTGTCAGGGGTGTGGGCAGAGCCTGGGGCGGGGCCTGAGGCTGAGCACGTCCGGGGTGGGGCTCCGCCGGGAGGGGGCGAGGGGCGGGGGAGGGGTGGAGGGCTCCAGGGCTCTACCCGGCTCCAGCTGCCTGTCTACCCAGTGTTGTGTGCGCTGGGACTCCGGAGGGCGCTGGCTGTGTGACCCTGGGCAAGTGCGCACACCTCTCTGAGCCTCAGCGGCCTCTAGTAAAATGGTGGAGCTGGTACCCGGCTGTATGACAAGCTGGGAGCCGCATAGGGTAGCGCGTAAGAGCTAGGACTCTGGATTCTTCACTCTTGACACTGAAAAACTTCGGTCAACTAGGGATAATAGTACCGCCCCCTAGGGTTGTTTTGAAGATTAAATTAATATTTGTAAAGTATTTATAACTGCGTCTGTTTCGTGGAAGTACTTAAGTGTTCTTTAGAAAGACTAGGGGAGGTCTCCGTGATTGAGTTCTTACCGCCCCCCCTTCCCACCCTCCACATTCCTGTTCCTAAGCCAACCTCGTTTTCCTCTCCAGCTGGGCCTTCTGCCTGGAAATCCACGCCCACCTCTTCTCTGGTCTTTAAACCACCCCCTCTTTGACACCTTTCTCTACTTCTGACTTTCCAGGTGTATTTGTGGTGTCCCCGAAGTGGGAAGTGTGAGACGCAGGGTAAAGGAACGGTTAAGCACCCAGGCGATCCTGACATTGAACCAGCGCACCTGAACACTGGCGCTGGCGTGATCCTGGCCTGCGAGTCATGGGTTTCTTATGGTAAAACAATTCATAACACAATCCATGTGCTATCGTGAGCTACAGTTTCCAGGTGAGCTCCTGAAGCTCTTATTCTTCTTCTAGACCAGTGTTTTACCTGGGTCACAGTGAAGGGAAAGACTTCCGGTCCTAAGGTCTGGTCAAAGTCCTAGACCAGGCTGAGGGTCCCCTTCCCTATGCAAGGGATCATGGTGGGATGTGTTTCTACTGGAAAAGGAAGGGCTGAGATGACCCTGGGGTTGTTCGGGTAGTGTGTCCAATGCTGGGCACCCGGGTTGGGCACGGAACCCTGGAAACAGACCCTTTCTGGACATTCATCTGCCCATGCTAAACCTGGGAAATGTGGGACTACGTTCCTTCTCTCCAGGGAACAGAGAACAGAAGCCATCAATTCTTGCTGACTCCACCTTCCACACCTCCTCCTCAACTCCCCTGCTGTCAGCACAGTCTCTGTCTCCTCCTGTCTTACCTCCTCCAATG
This sequence comes from Graphiurus murinus, assembly GCA_004027655.1. Lineage (NCBI taxonomy): Eukaryota > Metazoa > Chordata > Mammalia > Rodentia > Gliridae > Graphiurus > Graphiurus murinus. Next base: position 7,327 of record PVLC010043068.1, on the reverse strand, counting down.
CGGGACCCTGTTGAGCTCCTACTCATATATCTGACATTGTCATGGAGGTAGTGAGGTCCAAGCATGGCCCTCAAGGCCCTTCTTCAGGGCACCAGTTTGCAAGCTCAGCCTCACCACCACCCCAGCACCTTACACCTATACCTTTGCCCGGGAAGCTCTCCCTCTACCTTGACACTCCAGAGAGCACCCCAGATCCTACTTGGGAAGTGCCCCTGGTTCCCCCAAGTGGGAGTCTTTCTCTCCTTTACCCCTCGGTGTTCCTCAGCTTGCTGCTGTCCTCTGACTGTCTCCCTGAGGACAGTGTCTGTAACTGAGGTGCAGGATGAATGAGCAGAGGAAGGAACAAAGGATTGGACGAATCGGCAGCGCATCTACCTGTCTCTGGCTTCCCTACACTCCAGTCCACCCTGCCAACACTTGTGGTCTCTCCCTGGCTCCCTGTTCCCTTGCCCATCCAGTCCACTGAGGATGCCACTTCCCAGCTGTGGGTGGGGCCCACTCAGCCCCTGGGGTCACAGCAAGCAGCCACCTTTTCCTTCTCCAGGCTTGCCCTTTGCTGGCCACTTTCCAGGGACAGAGGCGTGAGAGCCCACTCCTGGCCTTTTGGAGCCTTCTCACTGTAGGGGCAACAAGAGGGGGATGAGGAGCTATGATACCAATTCAAGTACACAGGGTAAACCTATGTACAGGAGAGGAACTTGCAGGGGAAAGAGGGGAAGAAAAGCTTTGGGGACCGGTGAGGCCATGCTAAGCAGGGATTGGAAGGCTGAATATGAGTTTACTAGGTGGATGGAAGGGAAGGCCTCTCTTGGGGAAGAGCAGGTGCAAAGGCAGCTGACAGAGAGGGATTGCCTAAGGGACAAGAAATTTCTGGACAGCCCCAAGAGATTGATGGTGGAACAGATTGGGCTTTGGAGTCCCAGCTCTGCTATTTACTGTTTGTTTTGTTTTGTTTTGTTTTTGTTTTTGTACTGGGGATTGAACTCAGGAGTGCTGTACTACCGAGCTCCATCTCCAGCCCTTTTCACTTTTTTGGGTTTTTTTTTTTTTTTTTGGTTTGGTACTGGGGATTGAAGCCAGGGACATTCTACCTCTGAGCTACATCCTAGCCCTATTTTATTTTATTTTTGAAACAGGGACTCACTTAGTTGTGGAGTACTTCACTCAGTTGCTGAGACTGACTGTGAACCTTTGATCCTCCTGTCTCAGCTTCCCAAGTACTAGAATTACAAGTGTGCGCCACCACGCCTGGCTCTGTTCTAATTCTTGATGTCAACAGTTCAGTCAAATCCCCATTCCACTGTCAGGGTGTCGCTTGAGGACAAAAGCAAAGTAGCCAGAAAAACTCCATCATACCTGCCCCAACACAGACCCCTGCTACCTGCTTGAAATTCCACTTTTCAGTGTCCTTTCTGTAAATGTTTTACGGCCCCTAGAGGCTGTTTAGAGGCAAATTCACCATCAGCTTTTGACACTGGATCAGAGGTTAGATTCTTGGACGGACTGGATTATTATTTTGGTGACTGTCCTTGGAAGCAAAATTTCATTCCATCTAGGGAAGGAGTACTAGAGATGTCTTGAAGAAGTAGCATCTGAGCTGGGAAGACTTGGCGCAGGGCAAGGGAGCACGCGAGTGAGTGGGTACCTACAGAGGAGGCAAGAAGATGAAGCTTAGGCTGGTCATGGTCATGGTGGTGCACACCAGGTACCTTGGGAGGCTGGGGCAGGAGGATCTCAGGTTCGAGGCCAGCCTAGACACCTGGGCAACTTAGGGAGACCCTCTCTTGAACACTTGCCAAACATGTGCAAGGCCCTGGCTTCAATCCCCAGCAAATACACACACACACACACACACACACACACACACCCCTACCCTACCGCCCTTAAGCCAGAGAGTCGTTGGCTAACTAGCCTCTTGTGGTGTGGCTAGCTCCTAGGGGTTTGAGAGAGAGAGGAGATGGAGATAGGGAGGAGAGACAGAAGAAGTGGGGTCACAAAAGCTCCCAAATGCCAGGTATAGGAGTCAGGGCTTTATTCAATGGGCAGTGGGGAACCATAAAGAGTTTCTGAGCAAAGGACCTGAGGACATCTTAGCCTCTCCATGCTCCTACTGTACCTGAGGCTCTAGAGGGGGTATGAGGAGGCGGGGGAGCCCCAGCATTCAGCCTGGAGAGACATAACGCCCCCTCCCCAGTCTGTGCCCACACTGGCAGCTTTGTTTCCTGGACGCTGACTTCAGTCCTGGAAAGAACTCAGGATTTTCTGGGTTAATTCCAAGCAATTTCAGCCCTGGCCAGTCAGGAGGAAAAGAGCCCGCGGGGACTGGCGGGGAGGTGCCAGGTGCACCGGCTGATGCGGGCGCCTGGTGCGTGTCTGAGAGCACGCACGTGGGCCGGGGACTGAGGGGCGGGGCGGGGCTGCGCAGGGCGGGTCCTAGGGGCGCCAGAGCCAGGAGTGAGTAAGGCGAGCCGGGAAAAGGCTCTTTTGCCTTTAAAGGCAAGCATCCCTGGCAGCAGGAGGCAAGGCTTTGCTGAGTCAGCTGCTGCTGGTGCAAGGGATGGGGGTGGGGGGCTGGCAGGGGTGGGACTGGAGAGCCCCTAGTCCGCAGGATGTTTTGCAACTCAAATCCTCCCAGACTGCAGGTAAACATGGTGCTGGGCTCCAGGAGGGCCAGCTGGGCCAGGCGGGACACTTTTGTGTGTTTAATATTTTCATTCTGATTTGCACACCGAAGTGGTTTGAGCGTCTTCTCTTCCTTCTCCTTTTTCAAGACCCTCCTTCCATCTTCTGCACGTGCTGTTAGTGGGACTACCATCTGATCATGGATGCTGGGGCATACTCAGGGAACATATCGCTCTTTCACTGTGTCCTGAGCGCAAGGCTTGTCGGTCCTGCAGCCTCCAGGACGTCACTCTGGGCGTCCTACAGGTATCTCACATTTGCCAGGCGCCCATCTCAACTCCTCATCTTCCCCAGCCCTCCTGGTCTCCTCCCCAGGGCTAGCTCCTCCAAACCGCATTAGCCAGAGACCTGTCTCCTCTGTCCCTCACTCCCAATAACCAGTCAATCTGTGGATTCTGCTTTCCAAAATACTATATTAGGCTTCATCCCCTCTTCCCCACCCCCATAGTCCCTTTAGTGCAGGCTAGAACTCATGCATCCTGCCACCACCTTGGTCTCTCTAAAATGCGCAGGGGATCATATAATTCCTTCTTCAAATGTCTTTCTGATGAGGTAGAATAGAAGGAATAAAAATTTAGGCAGAAAGGAGACAGGCCAGGCGTGGTGGCGCACGCTTGTAATCCCAGCATTTGGGAGGCTGAGACCGGAGGATCTGGGTTTGAGGCCAGCCTCAGCTACCTAGTGAGGCACTCTGAAACTTAGTGAGACCCGGTTTCAAAATAAAGAACAACAACAAAAAAAATAGGGCTGGGGGTATAGCTCGGAGGTAGAACGCTCCTGAGTTCAATCCCCAGTACCGCAAAAAAAAAAAAAAAAAAGAAAAAAAAAAAAAAGAAAGGAGACAGACTGGGAAGGAAAAGGGAAAATATAGTTTTAAAATCCGGAGAGTTCATAATCTGTAGCTCCACCCTATAGAGTGTGTCGGGTTTTACCGTCCACAGGCTTAATCTCCTGGTCCTCCCCCCACCTGAGACTCCTGAGATCCAAGAGGACAAGGTCAGACCTCGGCCAGCCACCACTCATTGTTGAAACCTTAAGGAAGAGGAGGTCCAGACTTCTGCTCTGCCCACCCCTTCTTGGGAGTTCTATATAAGGACTGAAAAGGTTGCAAAGACTCTCTTGGCCTGGATGATCGCCTCTCACCTGTCTTCTCCCTTGAGTCCCTTACTTTCCTAAATAAACGCCTGCCTTTGTCCCTGACTGGCACATGTTGAAATTCTTTTCACCACGTAGGCCAAGGACCCACAGAAGGTATCGTGCTGTCCCACATTTCCACGGGTGGTACACATCTATGATCCCAGGACTTGAGAGTGATGTAGGACAGAAGGAATAAAATTTAGGCAGAAAAGGAGACATTGGGAGGGAAAGGAAAGATATAGTTTTAAAATCTGGAGAGTTTTAGCTGACCCCACCCTACAGGGTGTGCTCAAAATCTTAGAAAAGTCTAAGTGGGTCACACCTTTTTAATCCCCTGAATCCCAGCCCCCACCAGACACTCAAGGCAAAGGTCAGACCCATCTTGAAACACCCATCTTAACCTGAGGAAGAGGAGGGCCCAATTTGGACTGCCTACCTGTGGACTGCCTACCTGTTGTCCACCAATACCTGAAAGAAGGAGGAGGTCCAGACTTCTTCTGTGCCCACCTCTCTTGAAAGCGTATAAAAGAAGGAGTAATAGCACGCCTCGGCCTCTTTGGACCTGGGAAGCGCATCGGGTTGGGAAGATGTCCGCTCACCTGTTTTTCTCCCCCTTTCCTTATTTTCCTAAATAAATTCCTACTTTTTGTTCCTAAATGGCACGTGTTAAAATTCTTTTTATCATGGATGCCAAGGACCCACGAGTGGGACCGGGTTATCCCACGACAAGAGGACCACAGGTTGGAGGCCAGCCTCAGCAATTTAGTGAGATCCTGTTTCAGAATAAAAAAAGGGGCTAGAGTAGCTCTGAAGTAGAATGTTCCTGGGTTCAATCTCCAGGACCAAAACAAAAACAAAAACATCCTTGGCTAAATCTTATAGACATGTTGAAACCATATGCAAAAGAGTGTGATTGCAGAATCATTCCCCAAAGAGGGAGGGTCTGGGCTCCCAGGGGAGCTGGTAATCAGGGTGAAACAGGTGGAGACCAGATCAGCAGTTCTGGTATTTTCCTTTTGCCTCAAGCATTAACATGACTCAGCACCACTTGGTTACTAATCCTGTCTTTATTTAAATTTTTAATATTTTGTCATGGATTTTTTTGCATTAATTTTTATTTTTCAAAAGTATTGCATTAAAGTTGGACATGGTGGTGCATGCCTGTAATCCCAATACTTGGAAGGCTGAGACAGTAGGATTGCAAGTTCAAAGCCAGCCTCTGCAACTTATTGAGACCCTGTTTCAAAATAAAAAGGGCTTGGGCTGCAGTTCAGTGGTAGAGGGTCCCTGGGATCCACCCACAGTACTGCAGGGGGAAAAAATATTTCATTAAGATTATTATTTCGGAGCCGGGCGTGGTGCCCCACGCTTGTAATCCCAGCATTCGGGAGGCTGAGACTGGAGGATCCGGGTTCGCGGCCAGCCTCAGCTACCTAGTGAGGCACTCCACAACTTAGTGAGACTCGGTTTCAAAATAAAGAATAAAAAATAGGGCTGGGGGTGTAGCTCGGAGGTAGAATGCCCCTGAGTTCAATCCCCAGTACCGCAAAAAAAAAAAAAGATTATTATTTCGGCCAGGCATGGTGGCACATGCTTCTAATCCCAGCATTTGGGAGGCTGAGACTGGAGGATCCAGGTTCTTGGCCAGCCTCAGCTACCTAGTGAGGCACTCTGCAATTTAGTGAGAACCTGTTTCAAAATAAAGAATAAAAAATAGGGCTGGGGATATAGCTCCGAGGTAGAATGCCCTTGAGTTCAACCCCCAGTACCGCAAAAAAAAAAAAAGAGAAAAAAAAAAAAAGATTATTATTTATCAGCTGGGCATGATGGTGAATGCTTGTAATTCCTGTGCTTGGGAGGCTGAGACCAGAAGATCCGGGTTTGTGGCCAGCTTCAGCTACTTAGTGAGGCACTTCACAACTTAGTGAGACCCTGTTTCAAAATAAAGTATAAAAAATAGAACTGGGCCGGGCATGGTGGCGCACACTTGTAATCCCAGCATTTGGGAGGCTGAGACAGGAGGATCAGGGTTCGCAGCCAGCCTCAGCTACCTAGGGAGGCACTCTGAAACTTAGTGAGACCCTGTTTCAAGATAAAGAATAAAAAATAGGGCTGGGGGTATAGCTCAGAGGTTGAATGTCCCTGGGTTCAACCCCCAGTACCACACACACACACACACAAAAAACCATTATTATTTATCTTGACAACTAAGTTCCCTTCCCCTACCCTTGCCCATGCACACCTGCACACATATACCCTTAAGTTGTACATGGGAGGAGAGCACCTCTCTTGCCGCACCCTATCCCTGACCTGTTGGTAATATTTCTTAATCAGGGTGCTCATTACACGGGTGTGTTCAGTTTGCAAAAATTTGTTGAACTGTGTCCACTTCTCATTTTTGCATTTTTTTTTTTCTTTTGCAGTACTGGGGGCATTCTACCTCTGAGCTACACCCCCAGTCCTATTTTTTTTTTTTTTTTTTTTTTTTTTGCGGTTACTGAGGATTGAACTCAGGGGCATTCTACCTCCAAGCTATACCACCAGCCCTATTTTTTATTCTTTTTTTGAAACAGGGTCTCACTAAGTTGTGGAGTGCCTCACTAAGTAGCTGAGGCTGGCCATGAACCCAAATCCTCCGGTCTCAGCCTCCCAATATTCTTTATTTTTGAAACAGGGTCTCACTAAGTTGCAGAGGGCCTCACTAGGTAGCTGAGGCTGGCCTCAAACCCAGATCCTCCAGTCTCAGCCTCCCAAGTACTGAGATTACAAGCGTGCGCCACCACTCTCGGCTTTATTTTTGCATTTTCCTATAATCAATTTAAAGAATTGCTTCAATTAAAAAACTTTCAAGTTGGGTGTGGTGGTGCACGCTTGTAATCCCAGCATTCGGGAGGCTAAGACCGGAGGATCCCAGTTCACAGCCAGCCTCAGCTTCCTAGTGAGGCACTCTGCAACTTAGTGAGACCCAGTTTCAAAATAAAGAAAAATAGGGCTGGGGGTGTAGCTCGGAGGTAGAATGCCCCTGGGTTGAATCCCCAATGTCGCAAAAAACAAAAAACAAAAAACAAAACAAAAATACTTTCAACCTAAAATCTTTCTATGATTCTTAGGAAATGTCTTCTGTCTGTTTCCTTCAGTTTCCCCAGCACCAAAAACAGTACCTGGCCACACAACTGAGTCTCCACACATATTTGTTGAATGAATGAATATAATATTTGAGTTAATTTAACTTGATAAGATTCCTATTTTTCTCTCCATTTCCTAAAGGAGAAAATGAAAGCTCAGGGAAGCTGGGTGTGGTGGTACATGCTTGTAATCCCAGTATTTGGGAAGCTGAGACTGGAGGATCGGGGTTCGAGGCCAGCCTTGGCTACCTAGTGAGGCCCTCTGCAACTTAGTGAGACTCCGTTTCAAAATAAAGAATAAAAAAATAGGGCTGGGGGTATAGCTTGGAGGTAGAATGCCCCTGAATTCAATCCTCAGTACTGCAAAAAAAAAAAAAAAAAAA
>PVLC010043067.1:0-12695 GCA_004027655.1 Graphiurus murinus | reverse complement strand
TACTTATAAGATCACATCAAAGTCAATCACTAAACTGACCAGGAGATAGGGGGAGGGTGGGTGGGAATTGGGGAAGGGTTAATGAGAAATATGTGCATGGATGTCTTTACCTGTACTAGTTTGTACCCAACAAAAATGTGTAATTAACCCTGTTATACCCAAGAAATGTATAAAATTCCATGCTAAAAAATTAAAAAAAAAAAATAAATAAAAAAAAAATAAAAAAAAAAAATTTTTAAAAATATTAAATAGTTGGGCATGGTGGTGCATGCATGAAATCCCAGGTACTCAGGAGGCTGAGGCAGGAGGATTACAAGTTGGAGGTCTGCTTCTGCACTTCTGTGAGAACCTATCTCAAAATAAAAAGGCCTGGGGATGTATCTCAGTGGTAAAGTACCCCCAGGTTCAATCCCCAGTAACTACAACAACAACAGCAAAAGAAATGAAAAGATAAATTAGGACAATAATGATATCAGCCCTGTAAACCTGATTCCAAATCAATTACTACTTATCTGATGTTCAACAACACTGGTTTAAGGCTCTTTGCTGGGCATTGTAGGAAATTCAAGGTTGAGCAAGAAGGCACCTCTTCTCCCAAAGAACATATTTTCTAATAAATGAGTGATATATGGGGGCAGAAGTGTTAGGAAAAATGCCACACTAAGATGATGGAGTGAATGGTATGGGAAATGAGAGGAGGGAGAAGTCACACTTAGTTGTAACTACATGGAAAGCTGTCTCTGGAGGAGGCTTCTCAGGTGATCTTTAAATTTGGCCGGTAGAGGGGAAGAGCGCAGAGGGAAATGGGAGGTTTTAGAGGCAGGACGAATGACAGGAGAAGGAGGTGTAGAGACAGAATAGGGAGGAGGCTTGAGCCAGCGAGTCATGGGTTTCACAAGGACCACACAATGCAACACACACGTAAGAGTATGTCTAGAAAGAGGGCTTTGATGTTGTGTGAGTGTACGTCACCATCACTATAATTTACATTATGATGTGAGACTATAATGCACCAATAGAAGTGTATTTTAAAAAAAGAAAGAGGGTTTTGATGTTGTGTGCATGTACGTCACCATCACTATAATTTACATTATGATGTGAGACTATAATGCACCAATAGAAGTGTATTAAAAGAAAGAAGAAGAAGAAAGAGGGCTTTGAGGCCTTGAGGTCTGGGCAAGGAATTTACAGGGAAAGGAGAACAGCTGAGAAATTCTGAGAAGGGAAATAGAGTTAGCAGAGTGTATTTGGGAACATGAAACTGGCAGTGGCAGGCAGAAGGCACTGAGTGTAGAAACAAGAGAGGGGGTGCCTTAGGGGCCGGTGGTAATGGAGCAGGGCAGCAGGGGTAGGTTAGGAGTCTGCAGGAAGCCTTGCTAGGTAGCTCCTCCAGGATTTACGAGCTCATTCCCTTGTTTTTCTTTGAGAGAAAATTCGCTGTGCTGCTTAATCTTTTCTGAATCAGCTCTCACCCCGTGAACAGATCCCAGGCTTGGAAGCAAAGGTGGACGAGAGTCGGGTCGGGGCTGCCAACAGGCCTGGGAGAGGGTCTCATTCTCGCTGGTCTCTGCATGCTTGACCCTCATCGCTGCTTCAGAAGAAACACCCAGCTGAGCTGGATGGCAGCAGGAAGGTCCCCAGCAACCTTGTTTGTGATGATAAGGACACCACACCGCAGCCCTCTATCTCCTGGAATGTGACCTGACAGAGACAAGGATTATTAGCTTCTGTGTTCCCAGCCAGCCCTCCTCCCTCCCCTCTACCCCCCACCAGCTAAGGAGAATTCTTCTACTTGCTTGGGCTCTCCCCTCTCCCCACTCTCGAAAGCAGATTCTGGCTCTGCTGATTGTGTTTTTCTTATGATACAGAAATAGGGAGAGTGAAGGAGAATAGGGAGAGGTAGGAGGAGGAAAAAGGGTAAAATTGTCAATGGCGTGGGTCCATTCCGGATTGCCCTTTTTTTTGCGGTACTGGGGATTGAACTCAGGGACATTCTACCTCCAAGCTATACCTCCAGCCCTATCTTTTATTCTTTATTTTGAAACAGGGTCTCACTAAGTTGCGGAGGGCCTCACTAGGTAGCCTCACTCAGGGCTGGCCGAGAACCCGGATCCTCCGGTCTCAGACTCCCAAATGCTGGGGTTTTTACAAGCAGGCGCCACCACACTCGGCTTTGGATTGCCCTTTTGTGTATAAAATTCAAGCAATGGACTAAATAGCAAGATACTACAGAATACAGCTAGAAAACAAAGTCCACCTATATAATAAGGAGGCATGAGAGAAGTAGCGGGGCGGAGGGGCAAATCTGGGCTGGGTGTAGTGGTACATTCCTGTAATCCCAGTACTTAGGAGACTGAGACAGGAGGATCCCAGGTTCAAGGCAGCCTCAGCAGCTTGGCAAGACTCTCAGCAACTTAGCAAGACTCTTTCTTGCTTTCTCTTTTTTGTGGTACTGCGGATGGAACTTAGGGGCCTTCTACCTCTGGGCTATACCCCCAGACCTATTTTTTAATATTTTATTTGAAAACACAGTCTCACTAGTTGCTGAGAGCCTTACTCAGTTGCTGAGGCTGGCTTTGAACCTGTGATCCCCCTGTCTCAGCCTCTCAAGTACTGTTATTACAAGTGTGTCCACCACGCCTGGCTAAAACCCTATTTCAAAATAAAAAGGGCTGGGGGTTTTACTCAGAGAAAAAATGCTCCCAAGTTTAATCCTCAGTACCAAACAAACATAACCTAGTCTGGGCGAGACTTCGGGGAGCATTTGTAGAGAAGAGTTAGCTAAAGGAAGGCTCTGAGATCCAAAATGTGTTGCTGAAGGGAATGGATCAGATCTCTTTTAACGCTAATTAATGGTTGGCATTTTGTTTTGCTGCTTATCTATTTTTGTTGCTGTTGTTGTTGATGTCTTTGTTGTTATTTTGCTTTGAGAAGGTGTCTTATTATGTTGCCCAGGCTGGCTCTGAGCCCTGGAATCAAGGGATCCTCCCATCCTATAACAGGCATGGAACACCATACCCAGCTTGTTTTTAATGTTTTATTTAAGTGTGGTACCATGACAGATTGGACAGTGCTATGTCCTAGCTTATATTTGGGTTGTAGGATAGAATAATGGTTAACAACAGGAATTCTAGAACCAAACTCCTGAATCTCAAGTTCTAATCTACCATTAGGAGCTGAATCACCTTTGGCAGAATACTTGCTTCTCTGTAACTCAGATGCTTTGTCTGCAAAATGAGTTCACAAGTGTCCACTGCAGAGCAATGTTGGGAGGATTAAATGAACTGATATCTGTAAAGCTCATTTGAAGCTTGTACAAAGCCTGTCATGTAATTAGCATGATATATGCATTCGCTATTATGGGGTGCAGGAAAGTTTTAGCTCATGAGATTTTTCTGCCTTGGTTCAATCGAGATGGTGAAGACAAACTGTCCGAGGAGAATCTGAAGGTGTGGGTGGATTGGAAGGTCTAGGCAGCTGTGACAGGCAGGCTCCCAGTGATTCCCACCTGCAGATGCTCATATCTTGGTGTAAGCCACTCCCTTGAGGGTGGGCTGGACCCAGTGACTTGTCTGTAACTCAAAGAATATGGCAATGATGACAGGACATCACATCCCTGTTTAGGTTACAAAAGACCGTCACCTTGTACTTGCTGGCAGTGCACGCTGGGACTGCGGGGAGGACATGACCCAGGCTGAGCCCCTCGGGTGGGACTGCAGAGGCTGTTTCAGCTCTCCCTGTTCCCAGTGCAGATCAGCCTGTGAACACTTGGCTTCCATCCTGCGTCACTGGCCTCCCGCAGCATTTCAGTGTGTACCTTCTGGAGATGCTGCTTATCTTTATGACAACAGACTCTTGGTTTGTTTATTCATTCTTGCTACAGCTATGTGCTGGACACTTTTCTATGTAGATGTTGGAGATCTCATAGTCAAAATGCTTGGGCTGGGCGTAGTGGTGCAGGCTTGTAATCCCAGCATTTGTGAGGCTGAGACCAGAGGATCCGGGTTTGCGGCCAGCCTCAGCTACCTAGTGAGGCACTCTGCAACTTACCTTGTTTCAAAATAAAGAATAAAAATTAGGGCTGGGGGTATAGCTTGGAGGTAGAATGCCCTTGAGTTCAATCCCCAGTACCACAAAAAAAAAAAAAAAAAAAAAAGCTTGGGACCAGGAATGAGGAATGTTTCAGATTTCTCTCATTCTTTTCCCTTCCTCCTCCCCCAGATTTTGGAATATTTGCATATCCAAAGAGTTATCTGCGGGCTGGGACTCAAGTCCACACACAGAATTCAGTTGTGCTTCATATACACCATATACACATAGCCTAAAGGTAATTTGCTGCTGTTTTGTTACTGGGGATTGAATTCCTCTACAGGACAGGATGCAGCTATCCTACAGCTCAATTAATCTGATACACCTGGTTTTCTCTCCAGAGGAGCTCTTCTTCAGTTGAGAACCAAATGAAGTGATTGGTTTGCAATCAGTGGTCCTGTAAGGAAACTGCTCGTCACACACTCATCATGGAGAGATGCTTCTTACTGTATGAAACAAGAGGAAGCAGATGGAATGAGGGACCAGTAGACTCTTCTCTAATACATTTCATTTCCACTCTGGCTGTACATGCCAGGTAAGAGCCACCCCCTCCTCCCCCCACCCTCTCCAGCTACCCTTGCCTGCCACAAGTGTCCAAAACTATGTAGCAACTCAATCTCCTATGCTTCTGGTGAGAGTGAAAAGTGGTAGTACTTATTTATATATCCTGTGACCTTGCAAGTATATTTTTTGGTATATACCTAAGAGAAACAAGTGTTTATGTCTACCAAAAGACATACAGCAACATGTTCATACCAGCTTTGTTCATAGTCAAAAATTAGAAACAATTCAAATGTCCATCATTTGAATTGCAGATTGGATAATATTTCATACAATGAAATGTTATACAGCAATAAAAAACAATAGACTAGATATACAACATGGCCATAAGGATAAGTAAAACAATCCAAACACAAAAACATATGCTCTACGGTTCCATTGAGATGAGATTCGAGAATAGGCAAAACTCATCAACTAAATTAATGGTGTTAGAGGTTAAAATAGTGGTTATCTTTGGGAAGTTATGACTGGGAGGGGGCACAGGGGAGCCTTTGAAGATGTTGCAAATATTGGTTTGTATAGTGATTACTCATATATACATGAGAGAAGTTATCAAGCTGGACACTTAAGATTTGAACACCAGAGGTTGGAAGTGTGGCTCAGTGGTATAGAGTATTTGCCTGACATGCAAGAGGCCCTGGGTTTGATATCCAGCACCTCAAGAAAAAAAAAATGTTCACTTCATTATCTTTAAGTGATACTTTGCTCTCATATCTACAATATATTTATTTACTTGCTCAATCCTAGGGTCAGTAAATTGTAAGTAGGGGTCATAATACTTGCTCCTGGGTATTGTCAGAGATATAAAAATAGTGTGTGTCCAGCTATACCACTCCTGGGTACCTTTCCAAAGGGGTTGAAACCAGAGAACTGTAGTACTACATGCATATCCATGTTCATAGCACCACAATTCACAATAGCCAAATTATGGAACCAACCAAGGTATCCATCAACAGATGAATGGATTACAAAACTATAGGATATCCACACAATGGAATTTTACTCAGCAATAAAGAAGAACAAAATTATGTCATTTGCAAGAAAATGGAAGGACCTGGAGAACATTATGTTAAGTGAGATTAGCCAGTCACAGAAAGTGAAGGGGGCATATGTTTTATCTAATATGTGGTTGCTAGGGAGTACAGGGATATAAAAGGGATTCCAGATAACGGAGGAGAATCCTCAGTGGAGCCAGCGAAGTGGTCTAAGGGAAAGAGAGGGGGAAGAGTGAGATTCATTGAAGGAATCACTACCATTGGCTATGTGTACATATATGAAAATACCAGTGTCAATCTCAGTACTCTGTATGGGAAGGGGGGAGATGGGGAGGCAGTGGGGGAGGGGGACGGGCACCAAATGCTGTGTGCATGTATGTCAATGACAACATGATTTACATTATGATGTGTGACTATAATGCACCAGTAAAAGCATATAAAAATAACATGAGAGTGCTTGACTACTGGAATGAATTGTCTTTCAAAAACTTCCAGAGACCCCTCTCCAGACATCTCTAATTCTTTCCTTGGCTGCTTTTCTTCTCCACTTCTCATTCCCGCATAAATATCTCAATCCCTGGTTTGCTGATCCAGGGGAGGTGTAGGAGGAGGACATCTGGTCCAATGGGTTCACATTTACCAGTTTATAGGACAAAAGCTTGGGAGCAGAGTTCCCATCTGGGTTGTTGCAGGACCCAGGCTGCCCACAAGGCCCAGCTCAAATCAAGCTCCAGATAAGTAAAGCCTGGATCCAGCCTGGGCACAGCGGCAAGTCCCAGCAGGTTCAGGGAAAGGGGACCATTTACTGGACCCATAAACACCGTGAGAACTCTACTTCCAGATGGTATAATTGTTGGCAGGAAAAAGTGGGATAGCTCCAAGAGGAACGCTTCTCTTGAGTTTCTGGCAAACCAGATCTCTAGAATTCATCCCATAAATAGGGGAGGGCACTGTCAATCACAGTCACTCGGGCAGGAAATCTGCTTCCTCGAGGTACATGCTGGCTTCAGGAGCTTAGGTGAAACTTAAGGAAAAGAGAGTATGAGGAATGAGTCTTTGTGTGCAGCAAAATGTGTTGCGGTTTTTCCCTATTAAGTTCAATGGAAATCTTATCCCAGAAGGTCAAGATAAGCTATCTTTCCTCAGTTTCTGATGCTCTTTTGCCTATGCTAGTGCTTGGTCCACTTGGACAGTGCAGTACTCATTTTTGCATGGTATGGGAGAAATGTGGATCCCTCTTCCAATCCTGGTTGTTTGGGGGGTGTGTGTGTGTGTGTGTGTGTGTGTGTGTGTGTGTGTGTGTGTGTGTGACTGAGGATCGAACCCAGGGGCATTCTACCTCTGAGCTACACACTCAGCCCTTTTTTATTTTTTGTTTTGAAACAGGGTTTTTCTAGGTTACTGAAAGTCTTGGTACATTGCTAAGGCTGTCCTCGAGCATGTGATCTTCCTGTCTCAGCCTCCTCAGTACTGGGATTATGGGTGTGTGCCACCATGCCCAGCAGGGGGCATGTTTTTTTATTTAGGAAGAGTAAATTGATGCTACAATATTTGATGGTAACAAATAGACCCTAACATATTAGTGCCTTACTACGACCAAATTTTATTCTTTCCTCATATAAGTCTGATGTAACTTGATCTACTACTTTCCAGGGTGACACCTTCATGCTACCACAGGGTAGCATGACCACAACCTAGCTGAAAGAGAGGCTGGTCTATGGGGGACACTGTAGCAAACACATAACGCCCCCATGGCTCACCTCTGATCTCCACCACGGCCATAGTGGGCGGTCCTTTTCTGTGAACCCAAATGCTGTCCTCCTGTCCAGATATCCTGTCCTTGAGTATCCGAGGCTCTAGGGTTTCTCTAACATTCTGGGACCTTGCTCAGCCCACAGGTAAGCATGCTCAGCTGTACAGAGGCATTACCGTCCCTCTCAGCAAGGGGATGGAAGCTAATAGGTAAATGTCTTCCCTGCAGGCCTCTGGTTTCAGGAGGCACTCTGCTCTTCTCACTGTGATAAAACCCGCTTCCTCTCAACACCGCACTCCTTGCTCTCTCTCTCCTGTAACAGACGATTCCTCCTCAGTGAGTGACCTGCACCAAATACTTCTCTCAGACCCTGCTTTTGGGGCCTTCAAACTAAGACAGGAGCACCTGGAAGATCTGGGAGCGCTAGCCAACCTCAGACAGCAGACTGCAGACTTTGTTGACCTCAGATAAGGAAAGTGTGTAGATGGGAATATCTATTGAGGAATTAGAGATTAAGGTGTCAGAGATTTTGCAGAGCCCTTGGGGGAGGCAGCAGTAGCAGAACATCATCTTTGCCTCCCTTCTTTGTGATACATTTGGATTTTCCTCCAAGGCCATTTCCAATTCCCATGTGTTATTAGCTTATATCAAAGCAGTTTTTTGCTGTGGGGGCTATTCTGCTCTTAGTTCCTTTGTGTAAAAAGCAATGCATGTTGTAATTCTGTCATCTTTTTATTAATTTTTTAATTTATTTTTTCTTGGCAAGACAATGTGATTTTGTGGCTTTGATTTTTATATAAAATTATACCCTAATTTCAGCCCCAATCTGTGGTCAATTTGGTTGGCACATAAAAAGTTTAGTTACTTAGGCATTACCCGACCTTGCAGAAACATGCCTCAGAGATCATTCAGATCATATAAGTATCTGACTAGGTCTACACATTTCTGGACTGCAGCCCATAAAGTTATAAATTTCGATCCTGCCAAGTCAATATAGTAGCTAAATACCTATGTCTTCTTGGTAAGGGGTTCAGAGGTTCTCTAGTATCACAGCAGTGCTTAGACTTAGCTCTTCCTTGGTGCCGGTCCCACCACCATGGTCATGCTCTCTCCTTCACAGCCAGAGAAGCTGGATGCTGAGACCCTCAGTGACACTGCAGGCCTTGGTCACACAGCAAGTGTCGACAAAGCAGAGGCTCCGACGTGGCTCCAGCTGATTCCAGAATTGCTCTTGTTCTTCTGTGTCTTGCAAGGACAGCTCTGAGCAGGAGAGTCTGCGGAAGAGAGACTGAGTGGAGATAAGGAGACACAGAGACGCAGACATACACAGAGGGAAGAAGATGAAGATAAAGTGGAGACTGAATGGGGGCGATGCATCAGTAAGCCAAGGGTTGCTGTGGACCACTGCAGCCACGGGAAGCTGGAAAGAGGCAGGGAAAGGTTCCGCCCCAGAGCTGACTGACACATTCATGCCAACTTCCATACTGAGAGAGAATACATTTCTACTGTTTTTGATATGGGAAAGAATAGTCAGAGCCATGGAAATATTATTAGTTAAGAATTTAGACTTAGGATAGAAGAAAAAGGAATTCCCTGCTAACCTCCCCATAGTCGCCAGTGTGCTGACAATTAGCAGAGAAGGTAAACAGAGAGGGCTTGCAAATAATTGAGGCCAGCCCCTCCCCTATGCAAGCCAGAGACCAGAGCAGCAGGGGTCATCTCTAAACCTAAACAAGGCAGCACCAGCCCAGTCAGGCCTTGAGACAGGGCCTTGAGTTAATGCGCTCTTTCTACTTTTGGTATCATGCTCCTGCTAGGTGAAAGTGTAATAAATCTCACATTTTTCTTTTCCCTTCTTCTCAAAGTTAAGTGACCGACTGTATAAAAGGGTTGGGATGTCTTTGTTTAAGGCCCAGAGAGTGGGAACTTGTTCGATGTGGGTCATCAGCTGCTGATTAAATGAAGACCTGCTTATCCTACTTTTGGCCTCTGGAGTTTTCTTTTGTCTCTGAGACTAGGCTTGTGGGGAGCACTCTCTTGCAACATTTTAAGCTATCCAGTTCATGGCAATTTGTTACAGCAGCCCTAAGAAACCCAGAACAGGGGCTTCCAGAATGCTGGGGACATGGGTGCCTTCACCATGGGAATCTGCCAGCCATACATTTGGGGTACACTCCTGCATATCCATGCTAAGCTTTAAATAAAGGTAAAATGACAGTAGTAACTCACAAACCTTCACTGCTCCATATCTGACCCCACACCTGTGCTGTTCAGTGCTGCTGGAGGAAACCCCCAATCTTGGTTACTGTCCTCCGCTGGGGTCTCACCGTCCAGGAATCCTCCCGTACATATGTCCTGGGATGGGCTTCCTCTCACTCTCTGCAGAGCTTACTGCTCCTTCCTTCATGTGAGCTCGAGCTTTAGCACCAGGAGACAGCATCCGTGTATCAGGACACAGGACCTCACCAGACACCACATCTGAAGGTGCCTTGACCTTGGACTTCCAGCCTTTATAAAAAATAAATTGCTGTTGTGTAAGCCACCAATCTATGATATTTGAGTACATTAGCCTGCACCAAGACAGAGTTGATTTAAAGTTCTCTGGTCTTGGCTGGGTGTGGCAGTGCATACCTATAATCCCAATACTTGGGAGGCTTAGGCAGGAGGATTACAGGTTTAAGGACAGCCTCAGCAACTTAGACCCTGTTTCAAAATAAAATAGGGCTGGGGGTGTAGCTCAGAAGTAGAATGCTCCTGGGGTCCATCCCCAGCACCCACCACCGCACACGTGTTCTCTTGTCTTGTCAAAATCCATCCCCCTTCACTTTCATCAAATGACACTTCCCCTACCCCAATGCCTCTGGGGGCAAGAAGCCATTTGAGGGGACTCCATGCATTTTGCCATTTCTCCTGTACAACCCCAACTTCTTCCCTTCTATTCCTCCTCCTCTCCTCTCCCCTCTTCCCTTCAACAAATGGAAAGTCCTTCCTTCTTCTTGTCAAGAACCATCCTGTTCTCTGGATGGTTCCACTGCAAAGACCTGACTCTTATGTGGTGTTCTCAAATGTATACATACACCCATGCTCTCTTTGGCTAAATATGAAGACTTTACCAATCCCCTCCTACCCCATGCCCTGGCGATTCTAAAATGTCCTCTATAGCAGTGTCTGATTTTACGCCCCTTTGAGATTCCCTTTCTCTTCTCTGCGTCCTCACCAGGCAAGAAGGACCTGTGGCGCATCACTGGATAGTTTGCATGGCACTGACGGACCGTTGTCCATGGTGCGTATTGTGTCTGGGAGTGGCAGGGCAATTGGACCTTTGTTCTGGTATTTCCTGATACTGGTTTTCACTGCCCCACATTTAGGTCACTGGGCATTTTGCTTTGTTGTTTCAGGGAAAGGATGACACAGCAGAATGTAGATAACAAAGGAAGTTTATTTTTGGTTTGGGAGCTTCAAAATCCCAGGCAGTCAGGGAAAATACAATTAGAAAGAATATATATATAAAGCCAGGCAACCCTTCCAGAATAAAGATTCTGTAGCCTGAGGAGTAAAGAGAGTTAGTGGGGCTGGCAGTGGAGGGCACAAAGAACCTTCAAAGGCAAGCAGACCATGGTGGTCGAGGTTTCTAGAACGGGACCAGGTCCTCGTCTTGAGGACTGAACAGTCATCCCCTACGGCTTCTGGGAGTGTTGTGTGCTGATAGGTCTCACCCAAGTCCCTTCTCAGGGTGGCCTCGCCCAAGACTATGTCCATCCCTGGAGATGGCCATAGAAATTATTTTTCTGTGGGAAAACAAAGGTCTGACTTCCCTGTCACACAGGATAACTGTGAGGGGCCGTCCCACCTCAGAGCCCCCCAGAAATCTGTGGAGGGGTTTGCTGCAGCCACTCCGTCCAATGGCTGCCTCTGCCCCATCTTGGCTGTTGTTCCCAACAGCCTTCCCGTGTGGAACCCTCGGACACCTGGGGGGGCCCGCCACATCCTGGGAAGATAGGTGTGAGAACCAAGGATTGGAGGGGAGCTAGATAGGCCCCCAAAGACCCCAAAGCTCAGCTGTGTGCAGTGGGAGAGGAGAAAGATGTGTGGTTTATGTGGGCGGAGAAGTCCCGAGCCAGCCTCAGAACTCCCCTAGGCCTGAGCTTCTGCCAGAGCAGTGTCGTCTGTGTGGCCAAAGCAGGGCCAAGGCAGTCCCAGATGTGACACTGCTGGACAGCGAGCGTGAGGAGGGATGAGGAGCCTGTGGCCATGACCCGCCTGGAGCTACAACTGACGGCAGAGGGGATCGAGGGCACCACCTCAGTGGATGGTGACACTGACCCTTCCCTGGAAGTCTCAAGGCGGGGCACATCCCTGGAGTTTCCTCCAGAAAAGGAAACGGGACTAGGAATGAGCAGAAATCTTGGGGGAATATTGTGACCTTGTTCACAGAGACTACAAAGTCATGTTCATCAAACTTCCGTGTGACCTGTAAGCCAATAATAAAAATAAGTGAATAAATAATAGATTGAGGAAAATATTTGGCAAACATGAAATAAAGGCTTCCCATTTGTGCATGCATGCATGTAAGTGCACATGTGTGTGTGTGGGGGGGGGAGGTTACTGAGGATTGAATCATTCAGCTGTACCCCCAGCTCTTTTTATTTTTTGTTTTGAGACAGGGTCTTGCTAAATTGCCCAGGTGGGTCCCATATTTGTGACCCTCTTGCCTGAATTATAGGCTTGGGCCACTGTGTCTGGCTTAAGGTTCACTATTTTCAATACGAGGAAAGTCCATACAAATGGACAAGAAAAATACAAAGATCATAAATGACAAACTGACAGCAGACAGAAAATCGTACAAATACACTTATGGAACAAATATGCAAACTATTTTTTCCATAAGTAATTAGAGATACAATTTTTAAAAGTCCCTTTCTTCTAAAAAATGAGCAAAAACATTTTAAAAGATGATATCAACACTGGCAAGGGTTTGAAGAAACTGGCATTCTTAGCTGTACCCATGAACTATATAATTGTAACCAGGCAATTATATATACTTTGGGCAAGTAACTGGGCAGTATGTTTCAAGAGATCATTAAAATCTTCTGTTCTCGCCGGGCGTGGTGGCGCATGCTTGTAATCCCAGCATTCGGGAGGCTGAGACCGGAGGATCCGGGTTCGCGGCCAGCCTCAGCTACCTAGTGAGGCACTCCGCAGCTTAGTGAGACTCGGTTTCAAAATAAAGAATAAAAAATAGGGCTGGGGGTATAGCTCGGAGGTAGAATGCCCCTGAGTTCAATCCCCAGTACCGC
>PVLC010043066.1:0-12699 GCA_004027655.1 Graphiurus murinus | reverse complement strand
TCTCAGCCTCCCGAATGCTGGGATTACAAGCGTGCGCCACCACGCCCGGCTTCATTCTTTATTTTTGAAACCAAGTCTCACTAAGTTGCGGAGTGCCTCACTAGGTAGCTGAGGCTGGCCACGAACCCGGATCCTTCGGTCTCAGCCTCCCAAATGCTACCACGCCCGGCCTGAATGATGTAATGATTTTATAACCATAAAAACCTGACTTTCGCCGGGTGTGGTGGTGCACGCTTGTAATCCCAGCATTCGGGAGGCTGAGACCGGAGGATCCGGGTTCTTGGCCAGCCTCAGCTACCTAGTGAGACTCGGTTTCAAAACAAAGAATAAAAAATAGGGCTAGGGGTATAGCTCGGAGGTAGAATGCCCCTGAGTTCAACTCCCAGTACCGCAAAAAAAAAAAAACAAAACCTGACTTTTCTGTACTCCCAACTCTGTGACCAAGGGGTATAAAACTGGCCTACACCAACATTCTGTGTGACAGCCTTCAGGCTGTTTGCCCCGGCAGGCCAGTAGATAAAGCGACTTCTTTGTCACAATGGAGTCTGGTGTGTCTCTGTGGGTCACATTAAAACATTTGGAGGCCCCAGTGAGATCCAGAGACCCAGGTGAGGGGAGAGGCCCTGGAAGGACTCTGGGCCTGGAGGAACTGCTTGTGTGCCTGGCCTCAAGGAGGCACCCCCTGAGACGTTTCAGGGCCCTGAGACCAAGGCAACTGGTAGCCCTCTCGGGTCATTGAGAGACCTGGGGGCCCCACACCAAAAACTGGGATCATGAGGTTGATCAAATTGGGTTCTCCAGAGAGCAGGTGAAGGTATCCTAGGATGGGACTGAGTCACTGAGACCGGATGTGGTCTAGATCCAAAGTCCCTGGGTTTGGGAGAGATGTCGCCAACCCAAATTGATATTAGTGTGTGAATGTGTGGCCACAATTGTGTGAGTGTCTCTCTGTTGTGTCCTCCCATCAGAGAAGAGTATGTGGTTCCACGGCCAAGGTCCTTAAGATCTCCAAAGGGCTACGGAATCCGATTGGGCAGACTCTGCTAAGATTGGTGGATCTCCAAAGGGCTGCGGAATCCGATTGGGCAGACTCTGGTAAGATTGGTGAAAGCTGTTGCTCCATGGAGGCACAAGATCTATGGTGGTACTGAAACATAGAAAGTAAGTCGCAAGCCACAATGTTGGGCCACTATGGTTAAGCCTCCACCGGCCGAGTTTGTGAAGCTAATAATTGTTTGTGAATTGTCCTGTCTTGTATCAGTCCGTTTGTTGTCTGATTTCTTAGAAGTCCATGGGCTCCACTTCTTTTTCTTTTCCTGGATGGTGCTAACTTTTGGATCTTAGGTCTCTAGATTTCCCTGATCTTTGTTTTTTCTATTGGTTTGAGTTTAGCCAGTCTGTGGGACTGGTCATGGATAAAATGTCTTTTACTTTCAGTTTGCTATATCTTCATTTGCTCCTTCTTTCTTGGTATTTCTTGCTGGTTCCAGTGATAGGGGTGGGGGGCAAATAGTGCTAAGACTCCCCTCAGTGTATATTGAGGAATTTCAAAGATGGTTTTTCCAGCGAGAATGATTATGGGATTCACTTCTACCCAGAAAAACTTTGGACTTTTTGTGAATTTGAGTGGCTCACCTTCGGAGTGTATTGGCCAAAGTAGGGTTCTCTGGATGTCCAAGTGTCTGGAACATAATTACAGGAAGTCCTGGACACCCCAGTTTCCATACATTGACTGGTGGCTCACCCTCCTTAGATATTCTCCCCAATGGTTGCTGTTTTGTGTGTGTATGTGTGTGTGTGTGTGTGTGTGTGTTACTGAGAATTGAACTCAGAGGCATTCTACTTCTGAGCTACACCCCCAGTCCCATTTTTTATTCTTTAGTTTGAAACAGGGTCTCACTAAGTTGTGGAGGGCCTCACTAAGTAGCTGAGGCTGGCCAAGAATCCGGATCCTCTGGTCTCAGCCTCTGAAGTACTGGGATTACAAGCATGCACCACCACTCCTGGCTTCCTCCATGGATACTGGTCTGTTTCTTTTCTGTGGGAAACAGGATTCTTTTTTTTTGTGGTACTGGGAATTGAACCCAGGGGCATTCTACCTCCAAACTACACCCCCAGTCCTATTTTGTAATTTTTATTTTGAAACAGGGTTGCACCAAGTTGCAGAGGGCCTCACTAAGTAGCCGAGGCTGGCCACGAACTCGGATCCTCCTGTCTCAGCCTCCCAAGTACTGGGATTACAAGCGTGTGCCACCACACCCGTCTTGGAAACAGGATTCTCTTGATGAAATCTCCTACCACGTTCTGTGACAGAACCTCAGGCACTGATGGGGCTACTTGAGACTGTTTTTTTACACACCCCAGCCTACCTGGGATGACTGCCAATAGCTCTTAACCACTCTCTTCATGGCTGAAGGGAGAGACAGGATTTGGGTAAAAAATAGAAAGGCTGCTCTGGGTCCCAGGAAGAACGAGCCCCGACCCTGGAAGATGAGGGGTGTATTAGAGAGGCTTTCCCCTCCACCAAGCCTAATTGGGATCCCAATACAGGAGAAGGCAGGAAGAGTCTGGACAACTACCGCCAGGTTCTATTGGCTGGGATTAGGGGGGCAAGTAATTAGTTAGCGGGCTGCCCGCAAGCCCACTAACTTATCTAAGGTAAGTGAGGTTGTTCAGGGACCTCAGGAGTCTCCCGCAGGATTTCTGGAGCAGCTCCAGGATGCCAATGGAGTTTTTACTCCAATAGACCCAGATGCCACAGAAAATCAGTGGGTTATAAATACCGCCTTTGTCACTTGTCGAGCCCAGACAAGTTGCCAAAGTTGGAGGGATTTGAAAGCATAAACAGGTCACAACCTTTTTGATTGTTCAGAAGGTCTTCAACAATTTTGACTCAAAGATAGGCAAAGCAAAAAGTTGATCAGAGTGGTGGGAGCCATAAGAGAGGTGGACAGGAGTGAAGAAATGTATAACCCAAAAGTACCCTGCCCCAGTATGTAGATGATCTCCTTGTCACCACAAAAACAGAGGAAGAATGCAAAAAGGCCACTGAGGGTCTCCTGCAAACACTCCAAGACCTGAGTTACCTACCGCATTTCTGCCAAGAAGGCACAGCCCTGCTGAACCTGGGTGACCTACTTGAGTTACAGCCTAGAGGACGATGCTGTCTCAGAGCTGCATTGCTGAGATTCTCCAGATTCCAGTCCCAGAGAACAAGAGGCAAGTGTGGGAGTTTTGAGGGGCAGTGGGATATTGCCAGCTGTGGATCCTGGGGTTTGCTGAAATTGCAAAGCTGTTGTATACCAGCCTAGGGGGAGATGGCCCTCTCAAATGGTCAGGAACCAAATTGAAAGCTTTTAAAACTCTAAAGAAAGGCCCGTTTGTGCCCCTGCCCCGGCACTCCCTGATATCACTAAGCCGTTCCACTTATTTGTGGATGAGGTCTGAGGCATCGCTAAAGGAGTCCTTGTTTCAAAGTTTGGGCCCTAAAAGGAACCAGTGGCTTATCTGTCTAAAGACTGGACCCTGTGGCACCAGGTTGGCCAACCTGCCTGTGAGCTGTGGCTACTACAGCTATGTTGGTAAAGGAGGCCGACAGACTGACGCTGGGCCAAGGGTTGCTCCTGACCATCCTTCACATGGTCAAGACCCTTCTGAATGGGGAACCCCAGAGCAATGGATATCCAATGCATGAGTAACCCATTACCAAGTGCTTCTTCTAGATCAGCTGTGGATACACTTTTGCCAAACAGTCACCCTTAACCCAGCAAGCTTGTTGCCAGATGACTGTCTGGAAATACCTCTACATGACTGTGCTGAGGTGACTAATGTGATCCAGTCAACCTACCCAGACCTGATTGATGTCCCTCTGTCAGAGGCAGTACCACAAAAAAAAAAAAAAAGAAAGAAAGAAGACTAGTATCCCAACTCCACCAGACCACTCATCAAGGGGCAACGAAGCTTGGGGAGCTCCTTAGACCCAGGTACTATATCCCAAAGTTGGACCAAATCATAAAGAATCTGGTGTCCAGATGCCAAATATGTGCACAGGTGAATCCAAATGGGAAAAAGACCAACACAAGAAATATGAGTTCAGGGAAGTATGTCAGGGAAACACTAGGAACTGGACTTCATGGTGGTAAAATCGACTTCCCTGGGATATAAGTACTTTCTGGTATTTGTGGGCACGTTTTCTGGTTGGGTGAAAGCCTACCCTATCAGGACTAAGACCACTTCAACTTTTTTTTTTTTTTTTTACAGTACTGGGGATGGAGCCCAGGGGCATTCTACCTCCGAGCTATACCCCCCAGCTCTATTTTTTATTCTTTTATTTTGAAACCGGGTCTCACTAAGTTGCGGAGTGTCTCACTAGATAGCTGAGGCTGGCCGCGAACCTGGATCTTCCGGTCTCAGCCTCCCGAATGCTGGGATTACAAGCATGTGTCACCACGCCTGGCTATACCACTTCAATTGTGACCAAGAAATTACTACAGGAAATAGTTCCTCGATTTGGGTTGCCCTTTTTCACTGGGTTCCAAAATGGCCCAGCCTTCACGGCTAAGTTCCTTCTAAATTTGGCAAAGGTATTAAATGTTAATTGGAAATTACATTGGGCATATAGACCTAAAAGTTCAGGGCAGGTAGAGAGGATAAATAGGACTCTAAAAGAGACCTTGACTAAGCCGGGCGTGGTGGCGCACGCTTGTAATCCCAGCATTCGGGAGGCTGAGACTGGAGGATCCGGCTTCGAGGCCAGCCTCAGCTACCTAGTGAGGCACTCCGCAACTTAGTGAGACTCGGTTTCAAAATAAAGAATAAAAAATAGGGCTGGGGGTGTAGCTCAAAGGTAGAATGCCCCTGAGTTCAATCCCCAGTTCTGCAAAAAAATAAAAAATAAAAAAAAAAATAAATAAGAGAGACCTTGACTAAATTGGTCTCCAAAACTGTTGAGAGTTGGGCCACTCTTCTTCCCTTCGCTCTCCTAGTGGTAAAGGTGTACATCATATTGGGGAGGTTTCACACCTTTTAAAATAACGTTTGGCAGACCCTCCACCACTCCTCCCTAAGTTACATGATATGTCTAAGGTTAAAATGTCGAACCATGCCCTTCTCAGCTCCTTACAGGCTCTTCAGAAAGCAAGAGGCCATCCATCAGGCTGTAAGAGACTCCTATCCCTTCACCACTGGAGAACCAGTGCACCCCTACCATCCTGGAGACTTGGTGTGGGTAAGACCTCTGCTGTGCCCACCCCTTCTTTTTTTTTTCAGTACCAGGGATGGAACCCAGGGGCATTGTACCTCTGAGTTACACCCCCAACCCTTTTTTTTTTTTTGCGGTACTGGGGATTTAACTCAGGGGCGTTCTACCTCCGAGGTATACTCCCAGCCTTATTTTTCATTCTTTATTTTGAAACAGGGTCTCACTAAGTTGAGGAGTGCCTCACTAGGTAGCTGAAGCTGGCCGCAAACCCAGATCCTCCTGTTTCAGCCTCCCAAATGCTGGGATTACAAGTGTGCACCACCACGCCCGGCATCCCAGCCCCATTTTTAATTCTTTATTTTGAAACAGGGTCTCACTAAGTTGTGGAGTGCCTCACTAGGTAGCTGAAGCTGGCCTCGAACCCGGATCCTCCTGTCTCCGCCTCCCAAATGCTGGGATTACAAGTGTGCACCACCACACCCGGCTCCCAGCCCCATTTTTAATTCTTTATTTTGAAACAAGGTCTCACTAAGTTGCAGAGGGCCTCACTAAGTAGCTAAGGCTGGCCACAAACCTGGATCCTCCAGTCTCAGCCTCCCAAGTACTGGGATTACAAGCATACGCCACCACGCCTGGCTTGCCCACGCCTTCTTGGGAGTTCTATATAAGGACTGAAAAGGCTGCAAAGACGCTCTCCCTCTCCTTGGCCTGGATGATCTCCTCTCCCTACAGTCCCTTACTTTCCCAAATAAATCACCTGCCTTTGTCCCTGACTGGCATGTGTTGAAATTCTTTTCACCACGGAGCCCAAGGACCCACGAGAAGTATCGTGCTGACCTGATACCCTGGCTGACTACCCTGACTGCTGCCACAGTAGGCCCCTTACTATAAGGGTGAGGCCCTGCATCATAAATCACCTAGCGGCTTATATCAGAAAAAAAAGTAAATACAGTCAAGGTACTAATTATCATGGGACAATATACTCTTGCCTGCATATGATGAGTCCATGATTTGACTCACTAATAAAAACCAGTCGGGAATTGAAACAATATATATCCATTTTTAGTAAAAGTCTTAGGCAAGCTCTCCCAGCACCCTTTGACTAAAAGTCAAAGGGGCAACCTGTAACTAAACCAGGGTGTAAAAAGGAATTTTAATTGCTATTATCTGCTTCTGTAAAGTGCTTTGCTGTGCATGCTATGACTACAAGATAGCATCTAAATAAGATATGTTGTCTGCCCTAAACAAACACCTGGCTTTGAACAATGTAATGATTTTATAACCATAAAAACCTGACTTTTCTGTACCCCCAACTCAGTGACCAAGGGGTATAAAACTGGCCTACACCAACATTCCGTGTGACAGCATTTAGGCTGTTCACCCCGGCCGGCCGGTAAATAAAGTGGCCTCTTTGGTACAATGGAGTCTGGTGTGTCTTTGTGGGTCACCTTGCAACACAAGTACTGGGATTATAGGCGTGCTCTACCACTCCCGGTTCCCAACACTTTTATAAGGAACAACCTGACCACTATAGGTGAACTTAAGGACAATTACAGGCAGAAAGGTAAGAACACCAGCTGGAAGGCTTTCAGGAGCCAGAAAGAGGGATTTCTGAGGTGAAAATCAGGTGGCTTTGCAAAAATATCCCCATGGGAAGGAGGGCCAAACTCCAGAGAATCCAGTACAGGCACACATGGACCTGCACACGGTGTCTGCCCTGGAGCTTGGGAGAAATGTGGTCCTGACAGCATATTCCTCCTTCTCCGCACATTCCATCCAAACCATGCTTCAGTTCCTGCCAAAACACCACCAAGATCTAAGATCCCTATGGAAACCATGTCTTTATTTTCTCAGGGCTGCTATCAGTGTTTGTCTTGGGGAAAGGTGACTCCAATCATCTTCCTCACCTCCTCAAGGATGTCAGCCAGGAGCTCACTTTCAGCCAGAGGAATTACAGGACTTTCCTTCAGGCCTGTGGGAAGAGTGTGGTTAAGGATCCCTTTTACCAACACATTGTAACCGAAATTACAATTCCCAGAACCCCATGAGGCACAGGCACCATAGTTGAGGCAGATGGATGCTGCAGGGCCTCCTGAGAGATGTAGTTCCAATCTACCTGTTTCAGTGGCTGAGAGGAATGGTGTTACCTTTGCGTAGGCACTCCCGGACATGATTGGCCTCATAAATCATGCCTTCTCCGTTTTCAAAATTGTACTTGCTGTTTGGGACTATGTGTAGCGGAAATTCTTTGTGCTCATCGTTCACTACCAGCTTTGTTGGGCTCCAGAAGTGGTGAACCTGGGGGGGAATAAAAAAGGGTCCTGCCAGCTTCACCAACAGGGCTGCTTGGGGCTCCCACCCCAGCACATGCCAGATAATGCTAAAGGGCCTCCTTCTCTTTTTTTTTGTAGTACTAGGGATTGAATCCAGGGACATTCTACCTCCAAGCTACACCCCCAGTCCTATTTTTTTTTTTTTTTTTTTTATTCTTTATTTTGAAACAGGGTCTAAGTTGTAGAGGGCCTCACTAAGTAGCTGAGGCTGGGCTTGCTGCGAACCCATGATCCTTCTATCTCAGCGTCCCAAGGACTGGGATTACAAGTGTGCACCACTGAGCCGGGCGTGGTGGCACACGCTTGTAATCCCAGCATTTGGGAGGCTGAGACCGGAGGATCCGGGTTCGCGGCCAGCCTCAGCTACCTAGTGAGGCACTCCGCAACTTAGTGAGACTCGGTTTCAAAATAAAGAATAAAAAAAATAGGTCTGGGGGTGTAGCTCGGAGGTAGAATGCCCCTGAGTTCAATCCCCAGTACCGCAAAAAAAAAAAAAAAAAAAAAAAAAAAACAAGTGTGCACCACTACGCACAGTCTCAGCACCTTTTATCTGCTAGGAAACCTATTCTTTAGCCCCAGATCCCTAAGAAACTAAATTTATTCTCATCCCCAATTCCAGACCAAAATGAGGTTCCTAAAAACTCAAGGTGAGAACCAGGTGTGGTGGTGCACACTTGTAATCCCAATATTTGGGAAGCTGAGACAGGAAGATCACAGGTTTACAGTCAGCCTCAGCAACTGGTAAGGCCCTCTACAACTTAGTGAGACCCTGTTTCAAAATAAAGAATAAAATATAGGACTATGGATGTAGCTCAGAGGTAGAATGCCTGAGTTTAATCCCAAGTACCGAAAACATGCACGCACACACACTATGGTGAGGCTCAAATTCTTCTGACTCCTTGTTACTATGAATAGGATTTCTTTTACTTTCCTTTCCCTTCCTCCCTTCTTTTTCTTCCCCTCTGCACCCTGTCCTCCTTCCTCTCTCTCTTCCCTCCCAGGGCCTCATGCATGCTAGGCAAGTGCTCTACCACTGAGCTCCACTCCCAGCCCAAGAATAGGGTTTCTTTCCAGCAATAGGGGGCCAGGAAGCCCAGAGAAGCTGACCTTTGATAACATTTACATTCTACCATGGAAACAATTCCAAAGGGTACAACTGCCATCCAAGCAAGGCTGATAAGATGGCTAATTGGGGATGAGGGATGTAGTTCAGTGATAGAGCACCTGCTTTGCACGTGCCAGGTCTTGGTTTCCATCCCCAGCACCAAAAAATCCCAAACAAACAAAGAATTGGTTTCTCCTCTGGCCTGAGGATCCTTGGCACACCAATGGGTTCACCCTCAGCAAGAACCTCAGAGGTCCAAACCCCATCTGGTGATTTGGTGATTAAGGAGTATGGTCTCCTCAGCAACAGGGTGAAAAATGGCCAAATCAGTTCACACCCAGCTCCAGGTGCCACCACAGGCCCCTGTGATTGCTGAGGGCTACGATTCCCAGCACTTGGTTCTATTGCACCTTACCTGGGCCATGCCCTTGGTACCATTCACTGAGGCCATGTTGGAGAGCCTTGTAGTGATGCTGCAGGTAAAGCTGCCATGGACCCCTCCTGGGTACTGAAGTAGCACAGTGACAGTGTCATCCACACCTGGAAGGAAGTCAGGGGTCAGGGCAGGGCTGAGTCTTAGGGTCAAAATGCATGGGCCTCAAAATCTGCTTGTGGAATCTTGGGCTAGAGACCCACTTCTTTTTTTTTTTTTTTTTTTTGTGGCCCTGGGAATTGGACCCAGGGGCATTCTACCTCCGAGCTATACCCCCAGTCCTGTTTTTTATTCTTTATTTTGAAACAAGGTCTCACTAAGTTGCGGAGGGCCTCGCTAAGTAGCTGAGGCTGGCCGAGAACCTGGATCCTCTGGTCTCAGCCTCCCAAGTACTGGGATTACAAGTGTGCACCACCACGCCTGGCGAGATCTTATTTCTTATACAGCAATGAAAAAGAATGAAGTAGAAGGGTGTGGTGGCGCATGCCTATAATCCCAGTATTTGGCAAGCTGAGACAGGAGGATTGAGGGTTCACGGCCAGCCTCAGCTACTTAGGCTCTCCACAACTTAGTTAGACCCTGTTTCAAAACAAGGAATAAAAAATAGGGCTGAAGGCCGGGCGTGGTGGCGCACGCTTGTAATCCCAGCATTCGGGAGGCTGACACTGGAGGATCTGGGTTCCCGGCCAGCCTCAGCTACCTAGTGAGGCACTCTGCAATTTGGTGAGACTCGGTTTCAAAATAAAGAATAAAAAATAGGGCTGAGGGTGTAGCTCGGAGGTAGAATGCCCCTGAGTTCAATACCCAGTACCGCAAAAAAAAAAAAAAAAAAAAAAAAAAAAAAAAAAAAAAAAAAAAAAAAAAAAAAAAAAAAAAAAAAGAAAGAATGAATGAATGAATAGACAGTACCTGTTTCATAGATCTTTCCCATGGCTAAAATTTTCTCTGGCTTCTGCCCTCCGAAGACCATGGAGAGGAACTGAGCACCGTAGATGCCAAGGTCCAGCAGAGCACCGCCAGCCTGGGCCAGGTCTGTGGCCCGGGGAATGTTGGTCAAGTCTAGCCCAAATTCTGCCTGAGCCACCTGAAGATCTCCCAAAGTTCTCTGGGCCAAAACCGACCTCAGAGTCTCCATGGCAGGAAAAAACCGGGTCCAAATGGCCTGCAGACCACAGAGGGAAAATGGTGGGGCACAAGAGGGGAAGGGATCAGGACCCAGGAGTTAACTAGTCAGTGTTTCTTCCTCCTGGGGTTCTGCTTGGGGGGGTACCTACTGCTCCCCATTCTCCAAAAATTCTTTCTATAGCCTGTTAATCCTTCCTGCCCCTGCTTCTCTCTGCCCTTATCCTTTTTCACTGGGATCCTTACTCCAGTCTCCCAGGGGTGAACGACTTCCTTGGTCCCATTCATATGTTCAAGTCTCAACTCCCCAGGACCTCTGAGAAACACTTTATTTGGAGATAAGGCGTTGTTGTGATACTGAGGATTGATTTCAGGAGCATTCTAAAACTCTGAGCTACATGCCCTTTTTATTTTTAATTTTTATTCCTCCTAAGCATGGAGATTATAGATGTGTGCCACTTGTTTTTTTTTTTTGATACTGGGAATTGAACCCAGGGGTATTCTACATCTGAGCCACATCCCTATCTCTTTTTATTTTTTATTTTTAAACAGGGTCTTGTTAAGTTGCTGAGAGTCTCAACATTTGCTGAGGCTGTCCACAAATCTGTGATCCTCTTGTTTCAGTCTTCCAAGTACTGGAAGTACAGGCATGTACCACCATGACCAACTAGTGCCTTCATTTTAGTTTAGTATGTGTATGTGTGTGTTAATGGGGACTGAACCCAAGGGTATTCTATCTCTGAGCTAAATTCTCAGCTCTATTTTATTTTATTAATTTATTTTTTGTGGTACTGGGGATTGAACCCAGAAGCATTCTATCTCTGAGCTATATCCCTTAGCCGCTGCTTTTTAATTTAATTTAATTTATTTATTTTTTGGTCCTGGGGATTGAACCCAGAGGCATTCTACCTCTGAACTACACCCTCAGCCCCATTTAATTTTTATTTGGAAATAGGGTCTCACTGGGCTGCTGAGAGCCTCGCTATGTTGCCAAGGCTGTCTTCGAACATGCAATCCTCCTGTCTCAGTCTCTCAAGGATATGCTACCACTCCCGGTTCCATTTTTATTCTTTTGAAACAGGGTCTTTTTTTTTCTTTGCGGTAATGGGGATGAAACTCAGGTGCATTCTACCTCCGAGCTACACCTCCAGTCCTGTTTTTTATTCTTTATTTTGAAACAGTTGCGGAGGGCCTCACTAGTAGTTGAGGCTGGCCACTAACCCAGATCTTCCAGTCTCAGCCTCCCAAGTACTGGGATTACAAGCGTGCGCCACCACATCTGGCTGAAACAGGGTCTCTCTAAATTGTGAAGGGCCTGGCTAAATTGCTGAGGCTACCTATGAACCTGCAATCTTCTTGACTCAGCCTTTAAGTAATGAGATTACAGGCCTGTGCCACCATGCCCAGCTTAATTTTTTTTTTTTGTGGTACTGGGGATTGAACTCAGGGGCATTCTACCTCTGAGCTACACCCTCAGCCCTATTTTTTATTCTTTATTTTGAAACAGGGTCTCCCTAAGTTGCAGAGGGCCTTACTAGGTAGCTGAGGCTGGCTGCGAACATGGATCCTCCAGTCTCAGCCTTCCAAGTGCTGGGATTACAAGCATGTACCACTACGCCCGACTTATTCTTTATTTTTGAAAGAGGGTCTCACTAAGTTGTAGAGGGCCTCAGTAAGTAGCTGAGGCTGGCTGTGAACCTGCGATCCTCCTGTCTCAGTCTCCCTAGTACTGGGATTACAAGTGTAGAGTGAATCCCAACAATCTAGCAAGACCCTGGCTCTGAGTTTTTGTTTTGAAACAGGGTCTTGCTAGATTGTTGGGATTCACTCTACATTTTTCAAGCTATCCTCAAACCTGAGATCCTCCTATCTCAGACTCCCAAGCACTGGGATTATAGTGTGCACCACCACACCTGGCTTGGTGACCATCTTAAATCCTGGCACTGCACATTGCAACTTGGCAGTCATCATAATTACTGGCATTCTCCTGGACCCTTTGGGTAGACAACTCTGATAAGGGCAAAGTAAATGCTGCTTGGTGTTGAGGGTTGGTAAGGAGTTCCTTGGTCTTCTGATTTCGATTCCTGCAAATCTACCATAACGAACCCCACCTTGAAAGGCTGAACAAAGCCAGGTGTGGTAGTGCACGCTTGTGATCCCAGTACTTGGGAGGCTGAGACCGGAGGATCCGAGTTCGCAGCCAGCCTCAACTACTTAGTGAGGTACGCCGCAACTTAGTGAGACCCTGTTTCAAAATAAAGAATAAAAAAAAAATTGGGCTGGGGGTATAGCTCGGAGGTAGAATGCCCCTGAGTTCAATCCCTAGTACCTAAACAAACAAACAAAAAAATAGGGCTGGGGGTATATCTCAGAGGTAGAGTGCCACTGAGTTCAATCTCCAGTACTGCAAAAATAAATAAATTAATTAATTAATTAAAAAAATAGAGAGCCGGGCGTGGTGGCACACGCTTGTAATCCCAGCATTCGGGAGGCTGAGACCTGAGGA
>PVLC010043065.1:0-12698 GCA_004027655.1 Graphiurus murinus | reverse complement strand
ACACAATGAGAATGTCTATCCTTTACCTGTCTCACTGTTCTGTTTTGGAAGAAAATCAGTTGTTTTTTAATTTCCCAGGTCCATAGAGGGGAAGGAATGCTTTTTCTGGGGTAGACCACAGCCAGAGGCTCACCCATGCCTGATTTCAATAATTCTGATGATGAGATTAGGGACTTGCTGAGGTAGTGATATTTCCATGCTCTAATGGGGTAAAACCATGTAGGATCTTGGGATGGGATGAATAGATTTTGCAAGTGGGATGGACATGAACAGTTACTACCTGATGGGAGTTACTCTTCTTATATTATTTCACTCTGAGTTTTACCAAATATTTTTCTTCATTCTTCCACACAAACTTTATAATTGTTATGACTATATCATCTTGCCACCCACCAAAACAAAAATGAGGAGCAAAAGCTGTTGTTATTTTAATCAGAATCACATTTGGCACATAAATTATCCTCAGGACAATTGATATATTAATAATACTATCTACTAAAGACCAATTGTTTAAGATTTACTGTCTCCCAAACAGCAGTTTTCTTCATGTAGATTTTGTATATAACTTATAAAATTCATATACTCTTTGGTTTTTTGTTGTTTATCTTGTTACACAAATGAAGTAGTTTCTTCCATATATCTTCTCAATGATTGTTCATTACAGATGCAGGAAAGGGCCAGATGAACAGCAGCTCATGATGGACTTTGTCACCACCCCACACATGCTGTGTCTCTGACCAGGACATTATTGAGTCCAAATGACTGAAAGTTAGGTGACTCTGGGATAATAGGGAGAGTACAAAGGCATAAGGAAATTACTCTGTGTTAATCACAGCTTGGTGAGTACCAGCCCTCCTGGCTGCTTCCCATCTCATTTGTGTTGCTGTAGTTGAAACAGCCATCAGTCCATTGCCTCCCCACAACTTTCTAGACATATTTGCTGTATGTACAGGTTTGAGGTTCCATAGTGGCTTAAAAATGCATTGAACATGCTCGCTCCTATGAAATAATAAAAGCATAGAGAACCCAATA
This sequence comes from Graphiurus murinus, assembly GCA_004027655.1. Taxonomy (NCBI): domain Eukaryota; kingdom Metazoa; phylum Chordata; class Mammalia; order Rodentia; family Gliridae; genus Graphiurus; species Graphiurus murinus. The sequence goes on along the minus strand of PVLC010043065.1, from coordinate 11,666 downwards.
GATTTGAGAGTCATTTTTGCATTTTAAAATTTTCACAAGTTTCTAGGCAAGTAGAAAGCAGTCATACATTTTGTTAACAAGGTATAGGAATCATAGTAATAATTCACTTGTAAAACCCAGAGCTTGGGCTGGAAAGATGCAAAGGGTGGTGCTGGAGCTATGTCTTTTCAAACCTGTTCAATGGGAGTCAGCCACGACACTCTCAAACCTCCTCTTCTGTGTGCACAGCATAGAAATGCTACACTTCAGAGGAATCCAAAAGGTCAGGGGAAAGGAACATAATCTCAGCATCCCATTAAAGCTATCTCATTTGAAGATTTCACCTCTAAATAAAGAGCAATAAAAAATATGAATGGCTTCAGAATTATTTGAGAAGAGTGAGAATTTCTTCAACATGGTTTTTAGAACATTAGTAGCTACATATCACTAGGAAAAATGTGGATTCTTAATATTGTAATCAAAAGATAGGCTCTATGTTTTGTCTAACAACTAGCCCTCATTGAAAATAATTAGAAAAGAAAAGTCTATTCACAATGAAGTTAGAATTTAGTTGGTCAACTACTGTCCACTCATAACAGCTAGCAAATGGAGTAAATTATAAAACATGATGTGTTTAAAGTCATCTGAGATGTGTGGTTGCAACAGTAATAGGCGAACTAAAATTTCAGACAAGGCAAAACCTTCCAGAGGTAAAATGAAAACACTGGTATTTTCTTCTTTATCAGGATTTGACCAAACCAAGAGCTGCTGCTGTATTAAAAAGAAATTGACAAGCCTGGCCCAGTGGCACATGCCTGTAATCACAGTACTTGGGAAAATGAGACAGGAAGCACACAGGTTCAAGGCCAGCCTCAGCAACTTAGCAAGGCTCTGAGCAGTTTAGTGAGACCCTGTTTCAAAATAAAAATTTTAAAAGGGTTGGGGATGTATCTTGAAGGTATAATGCCCCTAGGTTCTATCTGAAAGAAAGAGGAAGGAAGGAAGGAAGGAAGGAAGGAAGGAAGGGAATTGAGAAAGATGTTGGGGTGACATGAAGCTAGAGACTCTAGGGGGCCTTAAACAGTGGTTACTTTTCCCTAAAGACTTTGGCTGATTTCTACATGAAAGGTTGCAAGGTCTGTGCCCAAAACTTTGACAGAATCAAGACTATAGGGAAAGGCATTGATATCTTTGGGTCATTGGAACATTACCAATGACATTTCAATGTCTCGTGGAGAAAGATATCTGACAGATGAATTGAGCATGTGATATTACAACACATTCTCAGAACTTCTCAGTTTTACTGGTAAAATCAAATGCAGCAGATTCAAAATGAGCAGATTGATTATCCACATTATAACTGATTATTAACTTGGCCCAAATATGGCTTTCTCATATGAAAATGTTCTTCAAGCTGAGCATAGTGGTGCATTCTTTTAATTCCAGTGGAATTGGGAAGACTGAGACAGGAGGATCCTAGGTTTGCGGCCAACCTCAGCTACTTAGTGAGGCCCTCCACAACTTAGTGAGACCCTATTTCAAAAATAAAGAATAAAAAATAGGACTGGGGTGGAGCTCGAGGGTAGAACCCTGGGTTCAGTCCCCAGTACTGCAAAAAAAAAAAAAAAGAATAAAAATAGGGTTGGGGGTATAACTTGGAGATAGAATGCCCCTGGGTTCAATCCCCAGTCCCCTCTACCAAAAGAAGGAAGAAAAGAGAATATTCTTCAACAGGTCTATTAGGCTAAACACAGAGTTTACTACAATCATTAGAAAGAGCAGAAGTGAAATATCCATCACAAAAAACCTTGAGATTTAAAATGTGATCCATGAATACTCTGTGATAGTACACGACAGTCAAAAATAATATAGCAAATTGAAATCTTGAATGAGTTTAAAAACCATAAATTAAAAGTAAGAAACAGCATAAAGCTAATTGCAAAATGCAATACGATTTTGCACATGGAAGCACACATATTAAGTGTAGGCATTGCTTAAGGACTGGTCTCTGTCCACGGAAGGTGAATTGGAAGAATCTGCCTCAGGATACCTCAGACTGAAGTGGTTGTACTGAGGGGAACATATTAAGGGAGAATAATAAAGTAAAATAAAAGGATAATCCTGCACAGTGTTTGTCCTTATCTATTATGTTGAGAATGGATCATCTCAGCTCCAGTACGAGTCACTAAGCATCTCTTGCATTTCTATGTGAAAGGTATTTGGGGAAGTTTGTTGGTGTTTAGGGAGTCCTTCCCCTCTCTAGGAACTCAAAGCTCCTCAGAATCACAGACTCTAAATGTATCTGTGCTGTGAATCTCATTTTCCTCTGGTTTTGTTCTCTTCCATTGCCCCTTCTCTCATCCTGGCCTACTTTTATTTTTTTGTACTGGGGATTGAATCCTGGGGTGTTCTGCCTCTGAGTATCCCCACCCCTTTTTAAATTTTGAAACAAGGTCTTGCTAAGTTGCAGAGGTTGGCCTCAAACCTGTGATCCTCCTGTCTTCACTTCCCAAATGCTGAGATTGCAGGTGTGCACCACCACGTCTGGCTCCTAGCCTGCTTTATTGGATGTCTCAGGAGGGATATCTAGTTGGACTTTGTTCTACAGAGTCCCCTCTCCCAACACTACTTCTGTGACCCCCTCATCTCTTGGGGCTCAGATATCAGCATCTGGGTCAGCCCCTTTGGAGCCATGATTCCAGCCTGCCCGATCTCAGGGACCAAGAGCCAGTCCTGTCAATAAGAGGGTACTGGGTGCCTGCTCTTCCAAAGGAATGAAGAAAGCACGTGATGAAGAAATGGGAGTGAGTGGCAGTGATATGGGGACCTTCAGGTCCTTGAGTTGGTGCTGGCCAAGAACACACAAGAATGGACAAATGTGAGTGTGAATTCAATGTAGTCTCAGTTCTATAGAGAAGAAGAGCTGTGTCAGAGGGGGCTTAGCAGTGGGTCTGGCCTGAGGAAGATGTTGGACACCAAAGTGGGCAGAACCCTGAGTTCTCAGAGACCCAAGTAAACAGAAAAGGTCTCAGGAAACTTGCTATAGAGGAGAAAAGATCAGAAGAGGAGGTTCTGATCAGCTTCTGGGGTGTCCTCAGAAACCAAGGGTGCCAGGTCTCACAAGGTAGACTGAAGTCACACCCCTCTAGGATGAAGTTTTGAGACAAAAGGGCTGTGTGATAAAGAAGGAAAGAATTTTGCACATCCAGAAGAAAATGGGGCAAAGGACCCCAGGCCAAGGAGAGAGCTCATATCTAGAACACAATGCCCCGGGACAGTGTACCTACACTAAGGACATGAAAGTAAAGGGCAAGGTCAGACCTAGGGACAGACACCAGACATCTACCAGGATGGAGGAGCAGCCTAGTGCTGCTCCACAAGGCTTGGGGGTCATGTAGATGGAGGAGAAGCTGCCCTGAGGGGCCATCCTTCAATAACAGAATTGTGGACACAGCCACAGCTACAAAGACAACCAGGAACCCAGTCAAATCTTTTTAACCTGGAACTGTGATTGATGTGAGAGAAACAAATCAAAACAAACCAACTGCTGTCCTCTGTAGACATATCCAGCCAGCTAGCAAGTTCTAGCTTTTGAAGCTCACCTTCTCTTTCTAGGATTATTTATCTTGGACATTCATTATTGTTACAGGTTTATGGCTGTATGTGTTTCATTTTGGTTCAGGGGATTGAATCCCAGGGCTTTGCTCATGCTAAGTCCCTGCTCTACCACCAAGCCTACATGTTTATTTTTTAAAGAATTACTAACTTCATACTTTAAAAATAACATAACACAAGCATCTTATTTTATTAGAGGAAACAGAGAAAACATTATCAATAGCTAACTTTTTTTTTCGTTGGACCCATACACAAATCATATTAGATAAAAGAGAGAGCCTTTGGAAGACATGTAACTTGGAGCAATTTTACATGCTCATTTCCTTGTTCCTGAATGTTGTTCATTGAAATGACTCTGCAAGTGACATTTTAGTTCATCCACCACCAACACAAGTGTTTCAGGATGTGCTATTGCTCATATTTGTGGAGGTTAAAGCTGAAGCTTGCCATCAGTTACTTATCTGCTAGAAACCTGGCTCACTTGAGGTTCATGTGATCAAATGAAATAGCAGAGAGATAAGTCTAGTTCTTGCGGGCACTTAGACATCCAATGAGAGCCTTTCAAATGGAAAAAAGTGCAGTTTTAAAAAATCTAATCAATACAAAAAATAACTTTTTTATATGTGAAATGTGAATTTTTTGACTAATCATCATGCATACCTGTATTTTAAATCATTTATTGCAGAAGATACCTGGGACTCTAGTTTATCTCCTGCTTTTTCCTTCAGAAGCAATTCATAGAACTTGAGGAACACTGCCTCGCATCACCAGGTTTGGGCATGTGCCATTCCTCACCCTGACACGCCTTTCCCTTCTCTTTCACTAACTAGTTAGTTCTCTTCATCCTTCCTGCAGCCCTTGAACACTTCCAAATTTCTCTGAATCCTAGGTCATGACAAGTCCTTCTGCTGGGCAGTTTCTGAGTTCTGGGCCTTCATTTTATTTTACTACAGAGTATAAATAGAGTTTTCATTTTATGGTGATTTGTCTTCTCCATAGTTTGGCCATATGCTTCATTTGGGTAATGAGCACTTTTTGCTTATTACTGTATCCTTTGTACTTGGCTTACAACTCATTGGCTACACAGATACATTTGGTTATGCATATGTCTGCATGTATGTGTGGGTGTGTGATGTATATGCCTTCCTGTGGGTGGTATGCATTCCTGTGTATGTAAAACACATGTTGATGTGTATAGAGCACATGTCTGAAGAGGTGTGTATAGCGTGCTTGTCTGAATATGTATGGGTGTGCTCTGTCCAGAATGATCTATAGGAGACGAGAACACTGTGGGAAGAGTAAAGGGAACGTCCTGTGTGGAAAAGCACTCACAGGGTCCCAAAGAAGTGGCTCATCCCTTCCCAGACCTTCCAACTAGACTTGCACAGTGTAACCCTGTGTTGTTCTGCAAGATCCCATCTCCGGGACAGTTGCAGAGGAAGATTCTGCAGGACAGAAGTGAAGGGTAAACTTTCATGATGGGAGGATGAGGCAAAGTCTAGGCTTAGACTAACTTCTGAAAAGAGGGTTGAGCTCTCTTTCTTTTTAAATATATTCTTATCAGTGCACTGTAACCGTACATTATGTTCAGGGTCAGTGTGATAGAAACATACAATGCACATTGAGTTTTCTTAAAGATGCATGAAGAGGTGGACTGTGGAGGTTTGAATCTCAGGGGCAAGAAATGAGTGGATTTCAAGCCAGAGAGCAAGACTGGCAATGGGGAACGCCACAGGAAGGTCTTGGCTATATTCTCTGTGGGAAATCTGAAAGCAGTCATGTTTATGCCAAGCCCAGCCTCATCATTGCATCATAACTCCACCTACCTCCACCCCTCACACACACACACACACACACACACACACACACACACACACACTGTCAATGACTTGGGTTACAATGGCTCACCTGTCTAGGAGTGATGCTTTGAGGATCAGGGTTGTAAGGTGGTGCAGAAGCCCTGGCCAGAGGAAGCAATCATCCTAGATTTTCTGGTTGCAAATTGTCAAAACGAAAAGAGACTCAAGAGAGGGTAGACAGCAGAGGACAGAAACATCTACAAAGCAGGAGTAGAGAGTGGCAGTGGGGGCTCTAAGCCTCTGCATTCCCAGAACTGCAGGAGGAGCTTGATTTCCAAAGAAGACAGGCAGAAGGTAGTCCCTGGGTGCTAGAGGGATGTCAGGCAGCAGAGGATGGAGAAGAAGAGGCAAGGGGCTGTGTGTGGGGGGGGGGGGGACTAGTAGTGGGCCTGGGCGTGCAGGAGGCACATGAGGAGACTTCAGAGGTCTCAGCTTAGATGTCCCTATAGACCATGTGACCTAGGAGAGAATGGCGTGAGGATGAGCAAAGCCAAAATGATCAGAACATCAACCTATTGGGGGAAAAAAGGCTAATTTTTAAAAAGAAACAAGCTACTTTTCTATACTTATAAAAATAAATTTACTGTGTGTCTTATTGAAAATAGAAAGACAACAACTGAATAGTACTAGAGAGAGGGGACAGGTGACTCCCATATATCAAGAGCATCTTAAGGGACACTGACAGCAGCCACTCCCACTTTATGACTGAGGCCAGTGGATATCCTACATCTGCATCACACAGAACTGGCTCAACCAGAAAATAGGAAAATAATTTGTTTATGTGTGACAAATGCATATTTAGATGACTAGAGAAAGGAAAATTAAGAAAATGCATACTTTTAAAATTTTCAAGGCCTTGCACATGCTAAGCAAGTTTTCTACCACTGAGCTACACCCCCAGCCCAATACATATATACTGATCAGAAGCTAGTTTCTCTACCAGACTCATCCTGGTACCTAGCAGGTATAAAATCTGTACACTGTAACAGCAGGCTGATGACCTGAGAGATCTTCATGAAATTGCTTTGCTAGAATGAAATGTTATATCAGCAACTTCCTAGATTGGATCATATGAAAGACTGCATGAAATTTGCATTACAGAATAGCCATAGATTTAGAAAACAGAAAATTTTGTCCTCAAAGTGGATTAATTGCTTCAATATTTCCCGGCCTCACTCCAATCTTTAATATATAATACAATTGATTTTATATCCTCTTTTCACTTGATTTAAATGTGAAGAAAACAGTAATCACAAAATGCCAATTTCTTTGATAGGTGTTTGGATTTATGGTGGTGGCACTCTTAATACTTAGAGATTTTTATTATTTTTGTTTGGTATCCTACTTTTAGAAGTAGTTTTCCCTACAGGCATGCATGTATATGAATATATCCAATCACAGGTTAACAAATCTAGCAATATATGGTGGACAACAGAACCAAGGATTCTTCACTAAAATACTTGGTATCCTATCAGAAAGTTTTCACTAGTCACTTCTGTTTTGTATAGCTCAGATGTCCAGGAAAGATATTTGCACAAGAATTCAAGAGAGTCAGTGAGAATTGGGAGCATTTTTCTGAGCAAATTAAGGCAGTAATTAACTGATGCTATTGAACTCACAGTCAGGAATAGGATTCAGAGGTTTCAGGGCCTCATGTATCAAATGTGAGATCCTGGAAGGACAGAGGGACTCCTGACTTGCCCAAGGTTCTGCAAGTCTGGGTAGGTCAATGGTCCTCCATTCCAAGGCTTCTGACCTCTGCCCTGTGATTTCACATGAAGGCTGAGTTTTAAGACCCCACCTATGTTCCTCTCTCTTCCTAGAGTACCTTCTAAAAATATTGTTCGCATTTTACCCACACTCTAGTCCACTGAGGCCTGAAAAAAAATAAGGCTCTTGTCATAGTGAAGAACTTGATGATGTAGATTTAATATGGTGCTAATTCTTTAACAATGGATAATCCATAAATGCCTACTAACTTCAATAGACTTTGGTGCATTTTTAAATATTTTAAAATATATTCTGAAATTATAGAATTTCAACCAGTCATGTATTATCTAGCATAATATATGTCTATGAGAGAGAGAGAATGTTAAAGTCCAAAACGGTTGTTCTCCTTATTTGTCAAGATTTATAAATTTAGTGTTACTCCAAGAAACATTGTTATGGAGAGATGAGAGTTTATTTTTCTTTTTAGAAGTAGCTATATTTTCCCATTTGAATGTATGGCACTAGAGATATGCATTTGGGCTTTACTTTAGGGAGCTATCTCCAGTTGCATTCTAAATCTCGATCGTTACAGTGTCTCTTGTGATATGATATATGTGCTTGTTGAATGTGACAATTTCACAACTTCATGCAAACTTAATGGGATTAAAACAAGAGAAATGGTGCATGCTTGTAATCTCAGTACTTGGGAGGCTGAAATAGGAGGATTGCAGGTTCATGACCAGTCTTAGAAATTTAGTGAAACCCTGTGCAACTTAGTGGGACCCTGTTTGAAAATAAAAACAAATAAAATAGGGCTAGGGTGTTTCAGAGGTAGAATGCCCCTGGGTTCAATCCCCCCCCCACACACACACACAAAGAAATGTATTCTCTCATAGCTCTGAAAGTGTAAAATCAAGGTGTGGCTGGGGCTAGGCTCCCTCTGAAGATTCTAGGGGAGAATTCTTGCCAGCAATGCTTGGTGCTTCTTGGCTGGTGGATACATCCCTCCAATTTTTGGCTCCTCCCTCACATACCCTTCTCTGTGTGTCTCTTTCTACATCTCTTACCTTTTTCTTGTAGAGACACAAGTCAGACTGGATCAAGGGTTCTCTCTGCTCTCATGTTGACAAATCACATCTACGATGACCCTGTTTTCAAATGAGGTAACATTCTCAGGTTTCCAAGGTTAGGACACAGTTCTACCTGCATTATTGTATTTATACATCTCCAATATCCTCTTCTTTTCTAAATACGAGTTGCTAGATCTAAAGATATGGTTTAAATGTCATATGGGGTGATTGTGTTTCCACAGGTGACCATTCTGTCTTGCCCCTGGTATTATGTCTTTGCGACAGTGACCAGGAGGAGGCTATCCTTCTCCAACACCTTACTAGAGCTGAGCCACTGACTTCTAACTCTGCCCTGAGAGGACAGAGTTCTCCGCAAGGAACTTGTTGCTTTTTCTAGTAAGAACATATTAAAAATGTGGTCTTCACCCTCACACGTTTCCTTGATGTTCTTTAGCCTCTTTTCATAAATGATTTCAGTAGCCAACTATTCATGTGAGTGTTGTCTACACTGAAAGGTCCATAATTACAAATGATAAAATCTTTTAAAAAAATACGGACTGTCATGTTGTCAAAACATGACTCTGAGCAGTGAAGCATGACCCAAGTTATGATACTTACAAGATCTGTGTCCTGTTTCACATGAGCACGCTTGCTCTTTGCAGGAATGAGGTTTCTGTAGTGCTTCTTGTCCAGCCTCCCTCCTTCTATCCCTCTCTCAGCCCAGAGATGCCTCTCCCTGCCGCTGACCACAGGAACATTCCTGCAGCTGAACTTATCCATGGAACAGAGCTGCTCACGGCTGTGTCCTCATGCAAATACCAACCTAGACCACGTAGACACAAGTAATCAATAAACAGCATGGGGATTCAGTGGTTAACACTTGCTCAGCATGAGTGAAGCCCTGGGTCTATCCCCAGCACCGAGAAGGAGGAGGAGGAGGAGGAGGAGGAGGAGGAGGAGAAAGAGGCTGCTGCTATAGCCACGCATTCAAGAGTTGAGAGAACCATCGTTTAATCCTTAACCTGTGCTATTTGCAGTAATTATGTAGGGCTCTGTAATCTTCATTAAAAGCTCAGCAGAAGTCTACTTTTAAATGGTTATTATAATTTTTATGAATTTAGGAAAGGGTATTAGGCTGAATGCATCAATGGCATAAAATTTAAGTGGGTTTTATTATTATATAGTTTCTATATGTTTTGTTTTTGTACTGGAGATTAAACTCAGGAGCATTCTTGTTTTGTTTTGTTTTTTAAGTGTTCCAAATGACCAAAGTCCTTCATTTGCCCATGCCTCAAATGAACAACCACCCAAACAAAGGTGAACAACCTTCATGCAAACACATCAAGGAATGTATTGCTTTTTAGTTTTCTGCACAGCCCTTCAAACACATACACTAAAATGAGTGCAAATTCTGGCTTAAAATTTTTTTTAAATGAAAAAAGGGAGAAAAATATATATGAATATTTCCCACAAAGCTTTTCTAATTCTCTTCTTACACCTCTCCCAACCTTCTCCTTTCTTAAGCAAGTATTTTAACATTTTCTTTCTGGCAAAATAATAAGGAATTCTGGGTAGCCAGAACCAAATCCTGTGGTCTATTAGTAGGGTTCAGATATACCTTTCTAAATCCACCCACCTTGGTGTCAAAACTATACTTTTTAGGATTCTTCAAACAAAAATCAGACTTATCTAGCTCACCCTTTGAGTTGGGTTACATATAGACTGATCATTAGTTTCTTCTCTGGCAATGTTTGCTTAGAAAATAAGGTTCCTAATTGCCACATAGTGTTACATCCATAACATTATCATCTTCCTCCCAGATCATAGTCAGGGCTTGAGCCTTGTGGGCCTGTCTGCAGATAAGATTGTTCTACTTGTCACAGATAGGGACTGGTGTGAAGAGATGGGTGATTTAGACCATCTCTCAACTCAAGAACATTCAACCTCTGAGCTAAACACCCAGTCCTATTTTATTTTTGCTTTGAAACAGGGTCTTACCAGGTTGCTTAGGGTCTCTCTAAGTTGCTGAGACTGGCCTCTAACCTCTGATCACTCTGTCTCAGCCTCCCAAGTACTTTACTTTCTATAACAAGGCATGGGGAGACACAGTGGGGCTTTTGTTTTCTCTGTTACCCTCCTAGAAAACAGAAATGACTTTATTTTTAGCTACTTTTAGCTCCAATCACAGCCTTTTGCCTCAGATACTACATGACATTCAATTTTGTCACCTTACTTAAAGGAGGACATAGCTTCTATTTTTATTAGCACCAATAAAAGTATTTGCAGCAAGTCTGCAAGTACTGTGTGTGTGGTTAGAAATAACTTCATCTCTCTTGAATGTTGGCATGCTTCTGGACTTCCTCTGATAGCATTTTATTCTTGGGTATTCATGAGTTGTACAATGTTGCTTAGGCTTGCAATTCCACTTGATGGTACATACTTCCAGCTATTACAAGTGCCCAAAGAAATCAATATTATTGTTCCTATGAATGTGATTAAATTAGAATAAGACCTGGGGCAGAATGTGATATAGGACTGCTCTGTATACTTGACTTCAGAACTCCACTGAGCACTCACAGCTGTTTCGATCGATCTTGCTGCCTTCTGTGAAGGACACTGCACACACATATTCTGGGGGAGGGGGCACGGGAAATGGGGCTCAAGACTGCCAGTGTGGGAGTCTCCCTGAACATTGCAATCTCTGAATAGAGAGAGAATGGGACTGTGATGCTGGGGATGGAACCCAGGGCATTGCACATGCCAGGCAAGTGCTCTACCACTGAGCTGCAGCTCCAGTCTAAAAATGTCTTTTTGAAATAGAAAGTAAAAAGAAATAAAGAAAGAAAAGAACATAGCAAGAGCTAAGCATCTGCTCCAGAATCCGCAGCTGTTCTCTGAAAAAGGATAAACAATTTTGTTAGTGAAAGAGTTATTATGAGGTTTTTTAAAATTTTCATTATCTGAAGACTTCTTAATCTGAAAAACAGAAACATTTTAAAATAGTTTACATGGCTTCAGTTGTGGGCTTTCCTCAAAGTATGAAGATGAACCAAAAAAAGTCAGTGTGATTTTACAGAAAGATTTTCTGGGAGGCACACAGGAAGCACTCAACCATGTTGCAGGAAGTGGAGAAAGGATGTTTAAGAGAAAAGTGTTGCTCTTCCTCTGCATGACGGAGATAGAGAATGGCCCTTGGGTGAAGGCAAGCTGACGCTGATTTCTGGTTCCTTTTGCTCTCTTGAAGACACCAGGCCTGGAAACCTCTTTGCATCATGGGGCATCTGTCCAAAGTTTGATTTTGTCTTCATTATCTAAGTGCAGTTGGCTCCACTCTCGAGGAGAACCTTCTCAGCACATGCCTTTCCTCCTATCTGTTCACCTGCTTTCTTCCTGCCCAAATATGAGGCCCACCTTCTTCCTCCTAGTGACCCAA
>PVLC010043064.1:0-12675 GCA_004027655.1 Graphiurus murinus | reverse complement strand
CAACTGCTTTGTTGCTGCACTTATTGAAGGAAATACTTAGTTTTAGGTAGAGGTGGGTGAACGTGGAGATGACTGCTTTTCCCCACCCAAGTTCATGGAGCTCCGGAATTATGGCAGGGATCCGTGGGGGGGATCCTTGGAGAGCCCTGGCGGGGAGGTTCCCGCCCTTGTACCCAGAGCCCGCCTGGACCTCCCCACCGGGCAGCTAGCTAACCAGCGCGTTCTCTGTTCCCTACAGGCTCCCTGTTCCCGCAGCTGAAGCCGTCCGAGGGCGTTTTCAAGGTCATCTTCTGGCTCGGCTATTTCAACAGCTGCGTAAACCCGCTCATCTACCCCTGTTCCAGCCGCGAGTTCAAACGCGCCTTCCTCCGCCTCCTGCGCTGCCAGTGCCGCCGCCGTCGCCGCCGCCGCCCGCTCTGGCGCGTCTACGGCCACCACTGGCGGGCTTCGACCGGGGGCCCGAGCCCCGAATGCGCCCCCAGCCCGGGCGCCGCGCCCCCCGGGGCCCCGCTGGCCCTCATCGCGCCCCCGGCTCCCGAGTCCCCCGGCACGCCCGAGGTGCAGGCTCCCGGGTCCGGCCGTCGCAAGCCGCCCTCCGCCTTGCGCGAGTGGAGGCTGCCGGGGCCGTGGCGGAGGCCCAGCTCGCAGCTGCGCGCCAAGGTGTCCAGCCTGTCGCACAGGATCCGCGCCGGGGGAGGGGGAGCGCAGCGCGCGGAGGTGGAGGTCGTGTCCCTGAGCGTCCCCCAAGGCGTGGTCGGGGGCGCCACCTGTCAGGCCTACGACCTGGACGACTACAGCGACCTCCGGGAGACTGATATTTAAGAACCCCCAGCTAGGCTGGGGAGTGGGCTGGGCGGGCTGGGGTCAGGAAGGAGGCCCGCGTGGATCCGGATTCAGAAACTTGCGGATGGCTGTTTCTGCCGCGCTCCGGAGCAACTGGGGCTGGACTTGGGCTTGGCGCCCCGCTGAAGGAGAGGTTTTGGGGCCCCCTGCTGGACGCAGGTGCCCAGAGCGCTTTTCCTAGCAGGGGCTGCAGGATCTGGGCAACCCTTGGCCCCCAAGCCCTGTTTGGGGAACTGCCCCATCTGCTGGGCCCTGAAGCCCGGGTAGACATCCCCAAGGATGGCCCGGCAGGTTGCTCCTTCTCTTTGGGAGGAAGAGGCACAGGCCCTACAGGGGCTGCCCCCACGGAACGGGTCAGGGGGCCAGGGCTCTTCAACGGACAGTTTCTCCTTTCTGCCGACTGGAGGGACCCGGTGGGCCTGCTACCACGCCTGCAAGCTTGGGCGGCGTATCCGATGGCCTACACACACCTGTCGAACTTTGCCCGGACCCGCTGGCCCCTCCCACGCCCCTGCCGGCCCAGTGTACACCCCTCCCCCGGGCCTGCCCCTCGCCACTCCCGCCAAGGGCCTTACTGTTTACACACTGTACAAAGCCCCTGTGCCTGCGCCCACCACTTCTTGCTGGGATGCTGAGCTGCCGACTGGGGAGAGCTTTATTTGTCATTTTGAAACATATTTATTGGTAAGAGTACTTATATATTTTGTCCAAACTGTGCAACCTGTTCCTCTTTAGCCTGTGATCCATAAAGAACTCTTTTTTTTTTTTCTGTGCTAAAATCTTTAGGCTCACAACAAGATAGACTGGGTCTACATTCACCTTTCTAGTTTCAATTTAACTGTATTTTTGATGACTGCCATCCTTTGGGTCTTTAGCATGACCATAGGAGTTGGGAGTTTTAATGGCTTTTAAAATTTACATAATTCACCAAGCTTGGTGGCACATGCCTGTAATCCAAGTACTTGGGAGGCTGAGGCAGGAGGATCGCAGGTTCCATGCAAGTCTCAGCAACTTAGTGAGACTCTGTTTCAAAATAAAAAATAAAATAGGACTGTGGGTCTAGATCAGAGGTAGAATGCTCTTGGTTTCAATCCCCAGTACCAAAAAAGAAAAGAAAAAATTTTTTCACATAATTCTTCTTGGAAACCAACTAGTATCATAAATACAAATGTTCCCTTTGTTCGTCTTCCCAGAGGCATCCTTGGTGCTCCGAGGGCCTCAGCGAGGAAGCAGCCATCAGTTAAGTGGGTTAAAAAAATTACTTTCCATGAAAGACATACAAGCCCAAGTAGACGGGTGGACATGTCTAGTGAGAGAACCTACAGCTAGGAACCATGTTTGCTGCTGTAAGTAAAATCTCGTTTTCCCATGGGTCACAGGCAGTTCAGCCTGCAGCCAGATAATACCAACCGCATTTATCCAACCAGCATGGGTGTGATGGTTGTAGCCAGTGACCCTTGGAAGGGGAGCTGGTTAACAAAATCCTGGGGTGCATGGGATTATTCTGAAGCTGGAAGAGCCAGCTGCTGGAGCCAACAAGGGCCAATACCATGTGCCAGAAGTTTCTATCTTGTATGCGGAAGGTAGTTTGTGTGATAGGTCACCACAGTGTCAAGCAGTTTTACAAGATGAGAAAGGCAGCCAATGCCAGGTGTTCCACACAGTCGCTCTGAAAGGTCTAGCCTCCCCCACGTTGCACATACCAGCCACCCGAAAGCTGGGGACGTCCCTTACTATTCCCTCACAGAGGTAGGGTCCATTGGTCAAATCAGGGGACAGCGAGAGAGCAGACCCCAGGGTCAAATGATCAAACGCTGGCCTCATGGGTAGGGGTGGCCCAGACATGGCTCGGCAGCAGGCTTGGGTTTGGGGATGATCTCCAGGCACCGTGAATGTTGGCTCGCAAAGGCCAGGGAGGCCGAGCCCACAGGCGGTCAACGGGGGGCAGGAGAGCAGGATGGGAGGAGCCTTCCATCAGGAAGATTTAGGGGGCCTCATTGCCCTGGAAAACTCGTGGAAGTGGGGCCAGGGGAACTGATGGCTGGCTCAGCAGTGCTCCAGGCACGATGGTCATCCCAGAACATTTCTTACAGTCAACCCTCAACCGTGTCTCCCAGGCCCAGGGGCCCTCAGCACACAGACACCAAGCCCACTGAAGGAGCCCCAGACAGCAGTGCCACCACAGGCACCCAGGGCCCTCGCTGTATAGAGCGCAGCTGCTGGCCGTGCTCTTGGGTCACCATGGAGGGTCACAGAATGGCCAGCAGGGATGGAGGGACTCGCACCAGCTCTTCTAGAGGGGGAGGTGTTTGCAAGTGATTTGGGGACACCTGGAGAAAGGCATTGGATGTAACGTTTCCTGGTCCTCAGGCACCTCAGCGCCCCAGCTAGGACCACACATCTGATCAGAGACAGGGTCACTGGGGTACGTGCAAATACAGCCCATGCCTTCAAGGAGAAGAGAGTCCTTCGCAGGAGCTTCCAGGGGTGGGTAAAGCCTGGAAGGAGTCTCTGAGTGGGAAAGGAATGGTCCTGGGAGCTGTGCAAGGATGGACGCAAGCTTCCAAGGACACTGCCATTGCCCCAGTCCTTCTCCCCTGTCCCTAGAAAGCCTTATCCGCAGCTGCGGTCTGGCCTCTCGCTCCAGCAGGCTGTGGCCTCCCACTCCACCTTGTGTCCCATGCTGCTTTCCGGAGTTACCTGGGATGCTCGCTTCCCTGTCTCCTCCCCCGCGTCTCTGCCACAGTGCATGCCCGTAGCCACCCCTCGCTCCCTGCCTCTCTGATCAGCTGACCACGCTCCCCGCCTCCTCAGAAGGCTCTCCTCCCTCCCTGAAATGTTCCCTGGAGTTTTATTCCTCCTTTCCCAACTCTCCACATAATCTGTCCACTCCACATCAACCCAGTAACCACTTGTATATAAATGACTCCCAAGAGGTCGTCTCTAGCTCCGGATGTGTGCTCATCCTCCCCTTGGGTGACCACAAGACAGCCAGAGGCCACTCACCTCCTACAAAGCCCCTGGGCCTGCCCTACCCTAACCTCTCCACTTTCCAACTTTCAGAGTCTTCTCAACCTCCCAGACCCCCTTCAAAGAGTCCCCTGCTCCAACCCAAGCCTGAGCACCCTGTAACCTCCCTGAGTGCTGGCACCCACATCGTCCTGGCTAGAGTCTGCTCACATCGTCCGTGTCAGGTCCCACAGAAAGCCAGTTGTGCCGTGCAGAGCCCCTGCTCCCTGGGCCTTCCAGCCCTCCGCGCCCTCCCATCTGGGGCCCGCTCCCCCGCAGGCCTCTCCTTGCCCTTGGTCCCTCCTGTATCAGGCGCTGACAGGTCCTAGGGAGAGGTTTGGGACCTCTACCACCCTCCCCAGGGTGACCTGTCGGAGCTCGGACTCCTCAGGGCCCTCCTGACCCTGATTCTATTCTCATCCTGCTATACCCCCAGGGGGCTACATGTTCACCGTCCACTTGGAAAGAATTTCCTTTTTTTTTTTCCCTTCTCTTCATGGCTCCAGGGAAGCACAAAACCAGATGCTTGTAAAGGCCAAGCTGGTCCCGCAGCCCTGCCGGGGACAAGTCCCTGGGGAGGCCGGCGGCCCAGGTGGTGCTGGGGAATGGGCCTGGGAGCGGGTGGCACTGCTCTCCCGCCATCTGGGCCGGCCAGTCTTTCCTTCCCCGCCCGGCCCTTGTGGGAGCAGGGAAAGCTGAGTAGGACCCTGCCTCCATTCTGAAACCGCTCTGGTCTTGCGGGGACTGCCAGGAAACTGCAGTGTATTTGGAATCAAGAAGAAATCCAGGGAATGGGGCCACACCCGGCTGAGCTTGGCTTCCGAGCCCAGGGCCAGAGGTAAGGATGCCCTGGCAACATCTGCAGGTCCCTCAGCTGTGACATCCCGGGATGTATTTCAGGACGCGCCACTCGTGTGTCTCCGCCATACTGTTTGTGTCCACCTGTTTCTGTCCCACCAGAAACCAAAGAAGGAATCTCAGTTCCTTCCACTGAGAGGGAACAGATTGGCCCCACTCATCATTTGAGCCAAGCCACAGAGATCGCTGGCCAGCCTACAGATTTCCTTATTTGGGGGTCAGGTTTAACAGCAAGGGGAATGGGATGGACAGGAGTTGAGGTGCGGGGGTGTGTGTGTAAAATAGCCATCTGAGCACCAGCGTAGGAGGAGCAAGGCCGATAATGGTTGACACCCCCAGCACACTGGATCAGCTAAGAGCACAGCAAGTCATAAGGAAGCTACGTAAACCCGGGAGCAGGAGTTTTCTCACTTGACAAGTTAAAAGATAAATGGGCCCCTGGAGTTGCAAGCTCTTTCTGTCTGCTTCCTCACCTCTGCCGTGTGCCGTGTGGTCTTTTGCTCTTTTTGTTGCTGCATCATGATCAGTGGTCCCGTTTCAGGTTTTTGTTCAAGGCAAAGGAAAGACAAGTGTTGGGGCTGCGCCTGCCTCCTTCCGCATCTCCTTTCAAATGCTTGTCCGGAAACACCCTCCCCCTGCCCCCGACACACACACACACCTCCATCCAAAGACTTATGGGCCAGATCTGGATCACATGACCACCCTGCGTGGGACCCCAGAAACCTAGGTGTGACTGATCTACAGTAGGGATCCAAAAATTCTACAGCCCAAATTCTGCCCACTATCTAGTTTGGTACAGCTCATGAATGAAGAATGGGGGTAATTAGTCATGTGTGATGGCACACGCCTGTAATCTCAGTACTTGGGAGGCTGAGACAGGAGGATCACAGGTTCAAAGCCAGCCTCAGCAATTTAGCAAGGCCCTCAGCAACTTAGTGAGACCGTGTTTCAAAATAAAAACCTAAAAGAGGGCTGGGGGTGTTGTTTGGAGGTAAAATACTCCTGGGTTCAAGCCTCATTAACACGAAGAAGGAGGAGGAGGAGGAGGAGGAGGAGGAGGAGGAGAAGAGAATACTATTTCCTAACATGTAAAAATTATGAGAATTTACTACACAATGCCCTCAGTTTTGCCAAGTGGCCCACAAAGCCTAAATCTTACTATCTTGCCCTTTATGAGAAGAGTCTGTTGGCTCTTGTGTACCTCGTATCGGGAACAGTGCTGTCCTGATCCAAAGTCAGGCAGCAAGAAGCCACCGAGAATGGAACTGGGCCGGCAGCCTCGGTGTCTGCTCCATGTGCCACCGACACATTCCAAGCTTGGATCCTGTTATTTAATCTGCAAACAGCATAAACTTAGGAGTTCCCCCTCTCACCAGGACACTGGTAGGCTCAAAGGGATTATTTTGGAAGTCCTCTGCCTCAAGGACGTCTTCCCAGATTAACTGAACATGTCGGATTCGGGAAGAGACCCGGGAAAAGGAAAGAGAGACACCAGGAAATACCTGGCCGGCGGTGCTGAGGTGCCGGTCTCTCTGTCAGGCCTGGAGAGCAGGTCTAGCGACCCACGTCCTACCCGCTGGCACGGACTGCCTCACTCACCAGAAGGAAGTTTCTAAGCCCGAGGCCAAGGTGCCAATTCTTATGGGGAATATAACATTATTGTGCAAACCAATGTGCTCGTGACACTCAATGCGCCTGGCGGGAGGCCAAAGCTGTGGTCGGAAAGCCACGGAGGCAGAGCCAAGGGGTTTATGGCTGGGACGCTGGGTCAGGCTTCCACCTGCTGGCGCTTTCCTCTTCTGCTTCTTTTCTTTTCTTTAATTTATTAATTAATTTATTTATTTTTGGTGCTGGGGATTGAACCCAGGGGCATTTTGTCTCTGAGCTACACCCCTAGCCCTATTTTATTTTTTAATTTGAAACAGGGTCTCACTAAGTTATGGAGGGCCTCACTAAGTTGCTGAGGCTGGCCTCGAACCTATGATCCTCCTGTCTCAGCCTCCCCAGTACTGGGATGACAGGCATGCGCCACCCCGCCGGCTCCTCCTTTGTTTCCATGGTACCTCCCTCCCCCCCCCCCCCGCCTCCAGTCCACCTGACTCGTGCTGCATTCTCCGCTTTTTTTGTCTTCTTCTGTGCTTCTCAGTGCAGTTCGTCTCTAATCTCAACCAGCAGACAGTCCAGAGCTTTCATTTCCAAGCTCTTAGGGAGCACCTTACGGTCACCTTAGTGGATAGTGTTTAATGCCTGGGCCTTATACAGATTAGGCACCTGGTGTCACCTCCACCCCAGCCCCAGCACCCAGGATGTACACAGGTGGGAACCAAGTGCCTTCTGAACCCTTCCTCCAGCCAGTATGCTCCAGCCAACAACAGAAGGCCAGGAGACATCGCTGAACAACGCATGCATTTCATAATATTTACTGAGCACCTACTATGTGGTGACACGTAGGCACCCTAGTACCTTCCCGTCTATCAACCCATTGCGCATTCTATCGCCCATGTCCAGAAATATCCCGCTTGGGCTGGGTGACTCCCCCAAGGAAAGGTGTATCCGTCAAGTATTACCACATTAATGCTGCGAACAGGCCGCCCCTAAACGTACAGACTGTAACAGGCATTTAATGGTTTTGCTTGTATCTGTCCCCGTTTTGAGTCCAGGCTTGAATAAGCTCAGCTCTGTTGCTCTTTTCTCCATATTCTCCTTGAGCCTCCAGCTATCTGGGCGCGTACTTCTCATGATGAATGGCAGGTACACACAAGGTCAAACCCAACTACACATGCACGTGAAAGGCTTCGGCCCACGTTCCATTGGCCAAAGCTAGTCACATGACCAAGCCCTGAGTCAGCGGGGCAGGGAAGCACACTCTGCTCTGGAAGAAAGAAAGCTGAGCAGTTGCTTAGCAGTTCTCCAGTGCATCACAAGGAGACAGAATCGTACAGGAGAGTCAGCCCTCTTCTCCACTCTAACCCTCTCCAGGAGTACAGCCCCTATGATTGATGAGGGCTGGCCAGCTTCCAGCAAGCAATATTTGCAAATAAAAGAGGGTCCACAGGCAGAATATCTGGGTGACCCTCCCGTGTGGCCAGGCAAGGTGTAACTGGAATGGCAGTCACGTCCAGAAGACGGGTGCGTGGCTGGCAAGCAGTCTGAGGATCGCGTGGCTACCTCTCAAGCCTCTTCTCAATGTGTCCACTGCTCTGGCCCCAGGCCCCTGGCTTTGGCTCAAGGACCTCTCTTTTTCAGCTACTTCTTTAACTCAACCTTCTAGGCAGCAGCTAAGCCACTGCAACTTCAGCTCAGGCCTCAATATTCCCTCTCCGTCTTCCAAGGCTGGCCAGGCAGGTCCAAGGATGTCTTCTTTGCCACGATGATGCTAGGTAACGACCATCCGCAAAAATCTCACCGGCGCACTCACATATCTGGCTCAGCTGGGCCTGGCGAGGCGCACTCGTGGTCCGAGAGCTGGCTGGCTACCGGCTGATCTAGACCGGCCCTGGGCAGGAGGACAGCGTCACTGGAGCAACCCTGCTCTGGCCACATGTGTCTCATCCTCCAGCAACCTAACACAAGCATGCCGTCATGGTGACCACAGAAATGCAAGAGCACAAGCCGAACACGTGAGGCCTATCGGCACCCACTCGCTGCAGGTCACATGGTCAAACCCGGATTCAGAGGGGGAAGAGACTCCACCTCTGCCTTTGTCTGCTAGGCCTGCCAAAGAAAAGGTATCACAAACGGTGCGACTTGACAACAAGAATGGATTTCCTCACTCTTGTGCAGGCCAGAAGGCCCCCAGATCAAGGTGTCGGCAGGATTGGTATCTTCTGAGGCCTCTCTCAGGCTCGTAGATGGCTGACTTCTCCCAGTGTCTACACACAGACTTCCCTCTACACGTCTCTATCCTAATCTCCACCAGTCGTGTTGAATTAGGGAACACTCTTTAAAGACGCTATCTCCCAAATATAGTCGCATTCTGAGGTTTGGGAGTTATAACTTCAATTAGTTTGAAGGAGGGAGGCACAGTTGACCCCAAAACAACCCTCTTAGTGGACACAGATGCAAGATCATATAGGAAAGCACGCAACACGAGGAGGAGAAAAGGACCGAGGTTACTCTATCTACCTCTCACAAGGGCAATGCCAGTCTAGCACTTGCCCTCACTTTGACGACACGGGGCCAGACCGGGCAAGAGTCCTGTGGCCGGGGATGAGGCCCACTCCCTGCCAATCCCCAGGGCTTTCATCTGTCACTGGGGGTCACACCCGCTGTAGGAGAATGAAATGAGATCCTGTTGCATGCATGCTTTGAAGAGTGGAGGAGGTACAAAGAGAGACTGGTTCTCCTAAACAGAGTGTTGTTCAGGGTCAAAGGCAAGAGGCAGATATTCTCAAACATGAATAAATCCTTTGTGTGTGTGTGTGTGTGTGTGTGTGTGTTACTGGAGATTGAACCCAGGGCATTCTACCTCCAAGCTACAACCCCAGCCCCATTTTATTTTTTTGTTTTGTTTGAAACAAGGTTTTGCTAGGTTGCTGAGAGTCTTGCTCCGTTGCTGAAGCTGTCCTTGAACCTGCGATGCTCTGGTCTCAGTCTCCAAGTACTGGGATTATAAGTGTCTGCTGCCATGCCTAGCTCGGATCCTTTTTTTTTTTTTTTTAAGTATGCTCAACAAAGCTCAGCCAATGGAAATACAGAAAAAGTGTAAATCTGAAACACAAAGGGGACACAAGGAAAGTCACAAAAGAGAATATCATGAAAAACCTTAGAGCACTACATGTTTTAGCCAACACAAAAAGGCCACTTTTCTATGAAAATCAAAATTTCCAAAACTGAATCTCTGCCAAAAAAGTAGAAAATCTTAACAGAACATTAACCACAAAACATTAAGACAGTAGTCGCCCACCTACTCCAAAAAACACAGTGCACTCAGCCCAGCCAGCTTCACAAGTAAATTCTTTAACTCTTCAGGAAGTAAATCACTAACATTTTATAATACTTTCCCAACCTACATAATAAAAAGACATAAAGCTACTCAAATTATCTTAAAAACCAAAGAGAAAATAGTCTATAGGCCAGCTGGGAGTAGTGGCACACATCTGTATTCCCAGTACTTGGGAGGCTGAGACAGGAGGATCACAAATTCAAGGCCAGCCTCAGCAACTTAGTGAGTCCCTCAGCAACTTAGTGAGACCTTGTTTTAAAATAAAAAGTAAAATAAGGCTGGAGGTATATGTCAGAGGTAGAATGGCCCTGGATTCAATCCCCAGTACTTAAAAAAAATCTATAGGACACTTGTGAACATAGACACAAAAACCTAAATAAGTATTTGCAAAATAAATCCAATAACATTTAAACAATGCATCATGACCAGTATGGTTGATTGTATTATTATCAAAGCCCTCGCTGCCCTGCCTACTAGCCAAGTCCCAGCAGGTGGATCATACGCTGGCCTCACTGACATCACACTTAGTCACAGACCTGCTTTGGCCACTGAAACTTGAATAGAAGCATTACATGCCACCTCTGAACAAAAGCACTCAGATGCTCCACAACCCTTTACCACAGCCCGTCAACTGGGTCCTAGAGCTAGGAAGATATCAAACCCATCCTCAGTGCTCACGTGACATGAAAAGAAATAAGCTTCTGCTGCAATTCTCTAAGATTTGAGGGTTATTTGTTACCAAAGCAGAACTTAGCCTAAGCTGACTAATACAAGGTAAAGACTATCCCCAAAATACAAAGAAATCATGAGAAATGTTATCAATGTAATTAACACACTGACAGATCAGAGGAGAAAATCCTATCATAACTCCATATATGCAAGAACAGCATTTGAAAAAATTTAACATTCATTCACAATAAAAATAACCAGAAGTAGAAGGAAATTTATTTAACCTGATAAAACATATCTCCTAGAAGTCTAGAGCAAACAGCATATGTATTAGAAAATCAACAAGTATTTCCATAAAGTCAGGAACAAAGTGTGATACCATGTGAATCTTCTATTAAGTGCTGAAATAATTATGCAATAGTTAATGCAATCACTGTACTAGTAGCAATTGTTAATGCAATAAAAAAGGGAGGGGGGAGAAGCAATAAGCAAAGCTGGGCATGGTGACATATGTCTGTAATCCCAGTACTTGGGAAACTGAGACAGGAAGATCACAGGTTGGAGGCCAGCCTCAGCAATTTAGAGAGGCCCTCAGCAACTGAGTGAGAACCGGTTTCAAAATAAAAAGTAAAAAGGGCCAGGAGTGCAGCTCAGAGGTAGAATGTTCCTGGATTTAATCCCCAGTACAAGAAGGAGGAGGAGGAGGAGGAGGAGGCATGTTGACAGTACAAAAAATATGACAATCAAAATTTGCAAATATATGCACCAATAAAAAATTGCAAATATGATCCTCTATCAGGAAAATTGAGTCACAAATATTTCAAACCAAAAGAGTGTGATTTTGCCAAGTGTGAATCAGTATTTTAAAACTAATAGCCTTCCTATACTCGAGCAATAATCATTAGGTGACATTTCAAGTCAGCAGGCAAAGGGTATAAACAAATGATATTGACACAATGAAGGAATGGCAAAGATTAAGCATAAACCTGTATCCCTACATCAATAGATGCAGCAAATCTGCAGGCCAGCTGTAAACTGGGGTTCCCATGATTCCCGCTCCTTGGGTTTGATAATTAGCTGAAATGGGCCTCAGAACTCCAGGAGACACTTCACCAGCTCATTGTAAGGATGCAGATGAGCAGCTGGATGAAGAGATGGATGAAGCCAGGTGTGGGCTGGCACAGAACCACCACATCCTCCCTGGCTACACCACCCTGCGAGCACTGCACACGCTCAGCACCCCAGAAGCTCAGCAGAATTTGTTCAAGAATTTTTAACAGAACTTAGTTACCCACCAACCTCCCTTCCTCAGAGGTTGGTGGGTAGAACAACCCTCTAATTAAAAAAAAAAAAACACGCTTCTAAATAATTCTTCAATCACAGAGAAGGCTGGAAGAAATCTTAAATATACACTGAAGTGAGTGAAGATGAAAGTATGACATCAAAATCTGTGGGACTCAGTTTAAGAAGTGCTAGGAGGGGAACTCATGGTAGAATGGCCCTGGGTTCATTAGAAAAAAGGAAACAGACCAGGAATCCAATCTCCTACCTATGAAACTAGAAAAAGAAGAGCAAAGTATGCTTGAAGCAAGTAGAAGACCAGAAATACTAAACATAAAATTACTGAAACAAGCTGCTTCCTTGAAAAAAGAAATCAGTAGGATTGGTGACTCTGTAGCAAGATGAACAGAAGAGAGAAAAGAAAGAGAAAACACAAATGACCAATATCAGGAATAAAATAAAATATCACTACAGAGCTTGCAAGCGTCAAAACTTATGGGAAGGCCATGATTTGAGGAAATTTTATAGCATTAAATGCATATGTTAGAAGAGATGAAGCCGGGCGTGGCGGCGCACGCTTGTAATCCCAGCATTCGGGAGGCTGAGACCAGAGGATCCAGGTTCACAGCCAGCCTCAGCTACCTAGTGAGGCTGTCTGCAATTTAGGGAGACCCTATTTCAAAAATAGAGAATAAGCCAGGGGTGGTGGTGCACACTTGTAATCCCACCATTTGGGAGGCTGAGACCAGAGGATCCAGGTTTGCAGCCAGCCTCAGCTACCTAGTGAGGCACTCCGCAACTTAGTGAGACCCTGTTTCAAAATAAAGAATAAAAAATAGGGCTGGGGGTGTAGCTCAGGGGTAGAATGCCCCTGGGTTCAATTCCCAGTACTGCAAAAAAAAAAAAAGAAGAGATGAAAAAGCTAAAACTAATAAGCTAAGCATCCATCTCAAAATAACAAAGAACCAGACATTGAACCTAAAGAAAAGTAGAAAAAAAGAGATAAGAACAGAAGTTAATAACATTGAAAATCCACTTGCAAAAGAGAGGACCACAAAGGCAAAAGCTTT
>PVLC010043063.1:0-12816 GCA_004027655.1 Graphiurus murinus | reverse complement strand
ATCTCAAGTGACCTCACAGGCCCAAGTGTTACAGGCTTGCTCCCCAGTTTGGTGCTGTGGAAAGGTGGTGGGCACTTTAAGAGTGGTGGGGTTGGTGGGAGGTCTTTAGGTCACTAGGGGCAGGCCCTTGAAGAGGACACTGGGACCCTGGCCTTTTCCATTTTCTTTTTTGTCTCCTAGCCATTAGGTGAGTGGTTTTGATCTGCCACGCAAGCCTGCCATGATGTGCTCTCACCCAAAACAATGGGGCCAAAACCTCTAAAACTGTGAGCTGAAACAAACTTTCTTTATAAGTTGATTATCTCAGGTATTTGTACAGCAGTGGAAAGCCAGCTAACACGGGGCCTATAGGGGCCAGGTAATAAGCAGAATCCTGCCAGGTAATAAGCAGGTCCACAATCCCTCCCAGGGGCTCCTTGTACCTGAGCATTCAATTAGAATTGAAGTGCTTTGCCGGTTGGAGCAATCCCACACTGGGTCCCCCGGCCTGTTGGTTAAGATCTCTTGTAGTAGAAGTGGAAGCTTCCGAAACCGCCTCTTCCTACCTGCTCTGTAGTCCTTGCTTGAGATAGTAGATAAAAATAATGACATCTCAGCCAGGCATGGTGGCACATACCTGTAATCCCAGTACTTGGGAAGCTGAGACTGCAAGTTGCAGGTGGGTCCCAGGCCAGAGAAAGGCTCTGCAGAAGCTTTGGGCTGTCATGGGAGCAGCCCCGCCATGGGTCATGGGATTTGACAAATCGTGATGTTGGGAGTATCAGTGGGGACAAAGGGGAAACCTAGCAGGGAGCTTAGGGGGAGTCCCAGCACAACAATCACAACGCAGGCCTCTGGGATCGGGCAGCAAGGCCATGCCACCAGCAGCAGAGGTCTAGTGCCTTCCAAGGTGCGGTCTCTGGCATGTGACAGGCTCTGGTAGAGACTGCTGTGAAACTGCACGTTGTGAGCCGGGCCCTGGGGTGGGCCTGGCAGAAGTGCTGCAGCTGGGACTGAGCCTGCAGGGCCAGAGGGCACCAGTAAGCTGTAGGGGGAGGGAGCTGGCTTATTCCCTGGCTTGTATCTATGGCCCCCTCGCAGGTCCTGGGTATGCAGCCGGAAGAGGAGGAAAAAGTCTGAGCTGGGTTTGCGGATGGGTTGACTTGGCACATGGGAGCAAGGTGAAGATGGACAGTGGCTCCCTGACAGGTAGAAAGGGAAGGAAAAAATCTCCCCAATGGGTAGAGCTGTTGTCTATTTATGTCTAAGAAAAAGTGGCCCAAAGCAGTGATAACAATAGTAGATAAAAAATAATGACACCTTGGTGAGGCACAGTGGTGCACATCTGTAATCCAGTACTTGGGAGGCTGAGACAGGAGGATTGCAGGTTTAAGGAAAGCCTCAGCATCTTAGCAAGACCCTGTTTCCAAATAAAAAATAAAATCGGACTGGGGGTATAGTTCAGAGGTAGAATGTCTATGGGTTAAATCCCCAGAAGCTCTTCCAAAAACAAACAAACATGTCCCCCCCTTTTTTGTGGTACTGGGGATTGAACTCAGAAGCATTCTACCTCCTAGCTATACCCCCAGCCCTATTTTTTATTCTTTATTTTGAAACAGGGTCTCACTAAGTTGCGGAGGGCCTCACTAAGTAGCTAAGGCTGGCCGAGAAACCGTGATCCTCTTGTCTCAGACTCCTAAGAACTGGGATTACAAGTGTGCGCCACCATGCCAGGCAAACATGCCCTTTTCAACCACACCTGAGTTCATGCTAAGAGGTGATTCAGTGTAGGGCCCCTGGAGAGCTTCAGGATCGGGGCTGGTCACTAGAAAGACCAAGCAAGTGAACAGAGGATGGGAACTTTCAGCCTGTCGGACTTCGGGGAATGGAGAGCTGGAGATGGGGTTAGAAAATCCTTGAACAAAGGGACTTGGAGAGCTGGGTTGGTGACCATCAAGGTGCTGGGAAGGTGGTGTGCTGCTGCCCCAATATTTTGCTCTGGGAGTCTCTCCATTTAGCTATTCCTGAGTTATATGCCTTCTAATAAACTGGCAAATATAAGTAGTGTTTTCCTGAGATCTGTGACTTGCTCTAGCAAAATTTTGAAGCTAAGGAGGGGTTTTGGGAACAATCATAGTTGTAGTTGATTGGTCAGGAGTTCTGAAGTCCTTGAGACTAGCAACTGGTGTCTGAGTGGGGTGGTCTTGTGGGACTGAGCCCTGCACCTGTAGGTCTACTACGCTAACTCTAGGGAGGCAGGGTCAGAACTGAATTGCATTGTCAGATGCCTGTCTGGTGCTGGAGAACTAGGTGGGGAAAATGACACGTGTGTCATATATCAGGAGTGATGTCTGAAAAAAGACATGTACTCGTCCAAACTCAGGTGTGTTATATGTATAAATACACACTGGATTTTAAGGACTTAGTATGAACAAAGAATATAAAACATTAATCTTGCCGGGCGTGGTGGCGCACGCTTGTAATCCCAGCATTCGGGAGGCTGAGACCGGAGGATTCGGGTTCAAGGCCAGCCTCAGCTACCCAGTGAGGCTCTCCACAACTTAGTGAGACCCGGTTTCAAAATAAAGAATAAAAAATAGGGCTGGGGGTATAGCTCGGAGGTAGAATGCCCCTGAGTTCAATCCCTAGTACCTCAAAAAAAAAAAAAAAAAACAAAAAACCATTAATCTTTTGGTGTTGATTACTCATTGAGATATTTTGGTTATATTGGATTAAATACAATATTCCATTAAAAATAAACTTAGTTTCATTCTTTTTGTTACTTTAAAAAATATGTATGCAGCTTGCATTGTGTATCTGACAATGCTGCTCTAAATTCCATCTCTTAATCAATATTGCTTTACTCATTGCTTAATTAAGAGCCTTGGCTGCCATTGCTGAGGGTATTTCCTGATTATCGACTTGGGAGATCTTTCAGATATTCTTTATGAGGTGATGGGGTTACTCAACAACTTTTAGTAAGTCATAATGAAATGTCTAAAAATGTTAATTTCCACTGAAAATCAGGCCTGCCATGCTGCCAGCACTTTGAGCTCTGGCCCTGGAGTGTAGGCCGTAGGCAGAGGATGGGGATGTGGATGATGGACTTGGGCAGTTTGACCTGTGCTGACGTGCCCCCTTGGTGTGCATCTTTCAAGAGCCGATGTAGAAAGGCTTTGTCACAGGAGCCACACAGGGAGGGGCTTGCTGGAGGCTCTTGCAGGGCGCCAGGCCCCTGTCTGGCTTCCATGGAACCCAGGGTCCCTCCCCTCCAGCTGTGGGCTGAGGAGTGCAGGGCATCCAAGCAGAGTTCCTGCTCAGCCCCGAGGCCAGCTGTTTCCTGTCTGACTGGACCTCAGGGACACAGCAGGGCATAACGGCAGGTCCCAGGGCTGCCCGTTAAGAAGGAGGCCTGGGGCCCCTTGGCTGGCTACGTGTGTCCTCGAGACTGAGGAAACCTGACTGCTCAAGGAGGGGGACCTGAGCCTCTGTGGTTCGGGGAGGCCCACTTGCTGGCTTAGAGAGGGCTTCTCGAAGGTTTGGCTCTGAGATGGGAACCAGCGTTGCTGCTGGCTCCGTGAGTTGAATCCAGGGCTGACCAGAGGAGTTGTCCGAACTGAAACTGCCGGCCATGCTTTGTGCTATTTATCAATTCCCTGACGCAGAAAAGTCTGCCATCCAGCGAGACTTCAACGTCTCATGCCTGAGATTCTCACAAATTGCCACATACTAGAGGTGGCAAAACTGCGACCCAGAAGAGGCGAGGAACTTAACCGTCTCAGGCAACTTGTTAGAGGGTCAGGGTAGGGGCAGGAGTGAGACCTCGGCCTCGGTCTCTTCCTCAGCTCTGCACAGTGTCCAGAAGCCAGAAGCTCAGCCAGCACACCCAGCACCTCTGTGACCTCCAGCAAGGGACAGCGGTGAGGAGCACCAGGCTCAGTGGGCCATCTTTGTTTGACCCTTGACCCTCCCATCCCAGGAGAGTCCGGAATATTCACCTCAGGAGTTCAGTGTGCTGCAGAATGAACTTCCCAGTACATGAAGGGTGCTTTTTCTTAAGAAATAAATTTAATTCAAGGTGGTTAGTGAATGTATAAGGCATGGAATGCCTTCATGAAAGTTAAAATAATCCAGTTACAAAAGAAGCACTGTGTACAGTCTCAAATAGTTGAAAGTACAATGGGCTCCATATTTTACAAAGTACAAAAAATTATTTCATATACAAAGAAAAGTTACAAATAATGTGCAAAAACCATTTTCACAGGTGGCAAATTTATAAAATGAGTATGATAGAAAAGTCCTTCATTTTTCTTATTCCCCAATTTCTTATATATTAACAGGTCTATTTTCTAGTGTGTAATTTTAAATTTGAAAATCTGACTTATTTTTCATCTACAAAGATAAAGTAGTTTTTTATTTTGTAGAAAGGGAACCTTTCATAACTGAACTCTTATGAATGAATCAGTTTAGTTAATTTTATATTAAATTATAAGCAGACTATCTGAAAAACAAGGGCATAGAAATCATATATACATGTTTTTGAAATATTAGTTCGGTATTTAACATATTAACATTTTCAAGCAAATGTGATGATCTAGTCGCCTCGGGCGCCAGTGGCGTCAGTGGCTGAGGCAGAGCCACTGTACCTGTTCACTGTGAGCGAACATCCCCGGGCCTTAGGCTGAACAAACACAGGGTTATCAAGAGTAAGGAGAATCTAAGAGCAGGTCTAACTTTTCATGTGCACGAGTGCTGCGTGGTATCCAGCCATGCCACAAGCGAGCTTGTCCCGGGATGTGGTGGCGAGTGGCTGGCCACAGTCCTTGCAACATCTTCACTTGATTAGGGGCTCAGTGCAAGTGTCTGTGGGTTAGTGCATGCAGCTCTTTGCGTGTTATTTGTGTAAGAAGCTTTCAGGGAGCAGAAGAACACACAGGAACACGTGGCCCTGCGTCCCCGAGCACCTCTGGTCTAGAGGGCTCAGTGCTCTGGACGCAGTGCTCCTGTACTGGCCTTGTCATTGTTACGTCGTTCCCTGAGCAAGCTTTTTCTGATCCTGTGAGCTCCCTCTTTGCCTGCCACAGGTCAGTGATGTCTCTTGCTGGAAACCTCAATGGCAGAGCAGGGACCAAGGAAGCACCTTTTGGCAGCACCAGAGAACTGAGCATCTCAAAGGTCAGGCAGTAAGCGCAGGTGCCTCTGACGGGAAACCTATTCTCTGTAGGACGGAAGATGATCTTTGGAGGGTTTGATTTTTTGCTTGTTAAAGAGCTCTCCAAGGAAATTATGACGTTGAAGAACAAAAAGGACCTTCTTGAAGGACTCAAGTAGTGTGGCCATTCTCCCTAGGGGATGGATGACAATAGGTTCAGGAGCATTCTTCTGATCCCTTACCACTAAGACCCTGCTAGAACAATTCAGTGCAAGATACAGGGAGGGCTTGGTGCTCTTGACCAGACTTGTGCGATGTCATTCAAGTTAAGGAGACAGAGCAGTTGCTGGGAGAGGGCCTGCGTGGTCCAGGCAGGAGAGCTCAGGCCCTGCAGTGACCTGTGCCTGCTCCTTGGGGCTGTGTGCTCTTTCCTAGGCTGGTGGCATGAGTTCCTCTCCCTCTGCTGCTTGGGTTGGCTACGGGCATCAGGCATCAGAGATGCAGCTCTGGATCCTGTCCATCCACTGCTGGGCACTCTGTCCATCCTGGGCACAGAAGTTATATACACGCTTGCTGGTCTTGAGCTATAAAACCAAATGACAGAGAACAGGGATGAAGACGAGGCCTGCTTCATGGCTTTGGGCAAGTGGGGAGTCAATTCCTGTGGCCTTGCTTTCCGCGCTGCCACAGCATCTCTATTTTCTCTCACACTGTCACTGCCTTTACAGTCATTTTACTTTCCTAGTTCCCAAAGTCATAGGGGATTTGGACAGAAGGGTGCTGGCAGAGAAAAGGGACACACGAGGAGAGCTGTGCAGGGGCCACCTTGGACTATGGGGAAGGGATCAGGAATGGCGGTGCCTCTGGCCTCTCTCACGCATCACACTGACGCAGCCTAGGTGAGGAGCTCAGAGGGCGAGCCTGGGAGTCACCTTTCCTTGAAGTTGGCCTCTGTGTCCCTTTCTTCAGTTGGTGCCATATTGGAAGCTCAGACCCCAGGAAGGGCCTGACGGGGCAGGAGATGAGATGTGACCTCTACTCTTTATGATCTTGTGAGACCACAGGGACTAGACTGGTCTCCTTCTAGTGTGTGGCCCATAAATGCCCCACACCTGCTTTGGGGCAGATAGTTTTATGTGTGACCAAGGACAGTCTTTTGCAGAGGGTCATATGCACTGGATACGGAGGAAGCAGCGTCTATCCTTAAAGGCAGCGGGTGGCTGAGATGACTGACTGTTTTGCAAAGAGTTCAACTGCCTCCATGTGTGGCTTTGAGATAAATGGACAGCTAAGAGAGGTCAGCTTTGGGATCAGAGTGCCGATGTCAATTCCAAAGCACTTCCCACAGCCAGGATCTGCCACCCCTCTGCAGTCACACTAACTGCTTGAAGGCAGAGGGGATGATGAGCAGGCAGAGCCATCAAAAGAGAAGTACGACCAACTTACATCAAAGAAAGCCTTGTCACTCGTGTGCTTTGGCGCTCCCATGCTGGGCCCGGCAGGGATGACCATTTCTACTTCAGCCAGGTCGATGTGGCCTTTACAGCTTGTGTCCTCACCTGAGTCATAGTATCGCAGCTAGGAACAAAAGGACACAGATAGGATGTTTTTGTTATTTTTATTTTTGTGGTACTAGATTGAACCCAGGGGCATTCTAACTCTAGGCTACATCCCTAGCCCTATTTTATTATTTATTTTGAAACAGGGTCTTACTAAGTTGCGGAGGACCTCACCAATTAGCTGAGGCTGGTCACAAACCTGTGACCCTCCTGTCTCAGCCTCCCAAGCACTGGGATTACAAGGGTGTGCCACCACGCCTGGCTTTGTATGTTACTTTTAGAATAAGAAAATTTATTTGAAAAGTCAAGGAGCTTGCTGGTGAAAGCTGTTTTAGCCCAGCATGTGGGTTTCATGGCAGGACTGTTCCCATCATTGAGGCCCTGGCCTCAGACTTTTCTGTCTCTCCCCTGGGGTGGGGAGAGTGGGGCTAGATGGAAAACTCTCTACCTTTCGTGTTAAAGACATCCAAAAGTATAATTTGGTGTAATTTTAAATTACAGAACAATTATGACATTCTCCTATGTTATATTTAGTGGTTTAATGGAACTTTCCTACAGTATAGTCTCAGATTTCAGAGACATTGCTAAAGTACAGCACCGTAGAGGGCTTCTATTTGTATATTTGAAAATAAATTCTCAATATTTTCACATAGACACTCTGTAACCTCTATGAGACCCCTTGAGAAGAGGAAAAGAGAGACCTCAAATATGGTCTTCATATGGAAGGGGTCCCCTAGATTCCCATCGCACCAGAGCACTGTGTGGGTAACAGCTCAGGCCCTTCCCTGCAGACTCAACACATGGATGAACACACAAAGAACAAAGCAGTGTCCCTGCCCCAGGTTGGCTGGCAACACTGCTTTCACTGATAAAAAGGTGCAGGGGGCCGGAGGTTTGGGTAGGAATCAGTTTCCCTTGAGACCAGTGGAACAAAGATTACAACATTAAGGCTAACCTTTAGTTGCTAGAGCAATAGCTAAGAACCCAATGATAGCAAAAGACATCCTAAAATGGTTAGCCAGGTCCCATCTGGTATCTGTCCACTGTGAATTCCAGGTTTGGGGGGCCCCTCCCCTCCTGTTGTGTCCAGTGCAGTAGCAGTGTCCAGTACAGTGATGGGCAAGGGAGTGGGGTACAATAAATGTTTGTTGAATAAATTAATGCCTCAGTCATGAGTGGTTGTTTTCTGCTCTGAGGATGAAGGGCACCTGTATTCTGGGGTGCACATGGGATTACGTGTGCATGTGGTATGTGTACAACAGGCTGAGACCCTCTCAGTGCTTCTGACTTGGGTTTTATTTTTTTATTTTTTATTTTTTTTTTGCGGTACTGGGGATTGAACTCAGGGGCATTCTACCTCCGAGCTACACCCCCAGCCCTATTTTTTATTCTTTATTTTGAAACCGAGTCTCACTAAGTTGCGGAGTGCCTCACTAGGTAGCTGAGGCTGGTCTCGAACCCGGATCCTCCAGTCTCAGCCTCCCGAATGCTGGGATTACAAGCGTGCACCACCACGCCCGGCCTGACTTGGGTTTTAAGAGGAGGCGCAGGAGATATCTGAGCATTAAAAAGAGTTCTACTCCAAGAGCTCCTGACGCAGCCATCTTGCTTCTGTCTGCACACACCAGGCATAGGCTATGTTGGGGCTTCCCTCGGGAGGTCACTACCCTGGCTGAGAGACATCTGGGCCCAGGAGGAGCCCCAGGCTGCACGTGAGAGGCCCTAGCACAGCAGCCTGTACAAGAGAAGTGCCTCTGTCTGCTGAAAGCCAGATAATAACCAGGAACCAAGACGAACTCAGACAGAAGCAATTTCTTTTGGCTTTAAGAATACTACCTGATGTTTTGTTACATCCAAAACGAACCAACGCGGTTTCCAACCTTTCAGCAAAGCCCCTCTTTTGTAAAGCGTTCCCTCAAAGGACCTAGGAGAAATGACAACAGAACAGATAATTTTGATTTTCATTTAAAAAATGTTATAAAGCAGACATTTGTTGATCTGTTAAGTTCTATTTCCTCTAGATGATCCAAAAAGGGCCAGTGCTCTCCTGGAATTTTGTACTAGAGCTTTAGGGAGTGAGTGTCTCTCTCTCTGCTAGGATCACCACCCTAATGAGGTTAGGAACCATCAGTAACCACCTCTTGTGCCAGCAGGATTGGAGTAACACAGAGGGAAAGAGGAGCTGGGAAGAGACAGAAGCCTGAGACATTGCATGAGAAACTCCCATGCCTTTGGCCACTTCGTTTATGTGAGTAAATTCCTTTTCACTTCAGCTAGCATGAACTGGACTTCTGATGTTTGCCACTGAAAAAGTGCTGACTAATACTTATTCCATGAAAAACTCAGCAGACATGAGGTAATAACAATCAGGAACCAACCACAAATAACTGTAACCTTGTGGCATTATTTTTAGTTGTAATATTGTATTTTTCTTCTTCAAAGAATCATCTAAGGCATTTAGAAAAAAACCCCAAAGAATCTAATTCCATCCCATTTTGGGTTTACAGAAGGCTGCACTGCAGAGGCCCAGCACCAGGCCCGTGGCGCGTCGGCAGCGTACGCAGTCACCTGTTCTCATCGATCTTGGCTGTGTACTGGCTGTAGAGTGTGGCCGCCCTGCGCTCCACTCCGTTGGACGGGGAGATGCTGGCGTTCTGTTCCTCGCCCATGCTGCTGTCTGGGAGGTGCAACACAGGCCTCTTCTGATAGGAAGGTAGGTTGGAAGACTCAATTCCCAAGGACCCTGGTGGATGTCTTTGGGACTGAAAAAGAGAACAGGGGATAGGAAAGCTTTACCAGGACTTTAAGCAACTGACCCGATAATTTCATTCATATAACTTTATCTTAAGGAAAAAAACTGGGCTAATGAGCAAAGATGTATGTAGAAAGATATTTATCCTGGGGTTGTTTAAAATCAAAACTAAAAATTACCTAAATATCCATCATTAGGGACTGGTTTAAAAAATGTTACTTTTGGCCGGGTGTGGTGGCGCATGCTTGTAATCCCAGCATTTGGGAGGCTGAGACTGGAGGATACTTGTTCAAGGCCAGTCTCAGCTACCTAGTGAGGCACTCCACAACTTAGTGAGACCCTGTTTCAAAATAAAGAATAAAAAATAGGACTGGGGGTATAGCTCGGAGGTAGAATGCCCCTGAGTTCAATCCTCAGTACCACAAAAAAAAAAAAAAGTTACTTCTGTACAATGATGTTCTAGACAGACACTAGAATGATGATGCTGATTCACATACACAGTGGCAAGTGCTGGACGTGTGTGCTGACAGGAAGTGAGAAGAAGGCTGGTTTTAAAACAAGGTGTCGAGCCGGGTGTGGTGGCTCACGCTTGTAACCCCAGCATTTGGGAGGCTGAGACTGGAGGATCAGGTTCATAGCCAGCCTCAGTTATCTAGTGAGGCACTCCGCAACTTAGTGAGACCCTGTTTCAAAATAAAGAATAAAAAATAAGGCTAGGGGTATAGCTTGGAGGTAGAATGCCGCCAGGTTCCACCCCTAGTATAGCAAAAAAACCCAAAACAAAACAAAAAACAAACAAAAAACCAGAATGTCCAGTAAATCCCTTTTATGTGTAGGTTTAGAATGATAAAAACAAGTTTGATAGTGTAGTAGTTTATTTCTAGGTTATAAATTATGGGTGACTTTTATTTTTTTATAACCTTCTGTGAATTGCCTTATCTCTAAAAAGCAAATATACACACCTCACACAATCATAAAAATATCAAGAAATTATTTTTCTGAAGAAAAAGACATAAAGGCACCACCCATCTGTGGCCTGTGTGATAAACTCTGCCTGAGCTCAGAGGTTTCCTTGCTACCAAAGCTTTTCTTCTCACCCCACTCTTGCTGATCGCTCTGTCCCCTTCCTGAAATGCTCTTCAGAATACTCACTCATCCTAATATCCCTTCTGTGGTGTTTGCAGCCGACTAAACGTTGGTTTGAATGGGAGCACTACCAATCAATAGCCGTGAGATGGCTGCATCTCCCTCACTGCGGACTGGAGAGAATGTGAATGTGCATCTGGTACCAACAGAGTCCCCTGCACATATATGTGCTTGATAAATGTTTCTTAAACCACAAACAGAATGGGGTATGAGAAGCAGAGAGCAGAGAATTTGGTCTAAAAACATTTCTATGACAAATGTTTCTTAAATCAGAAACAGAAAAAGGAGTATGAGCAACAGAAAGTAGCATATTTTGTCATTTAAAAATATTTTTGTACCTAGTGAGGCACTCTGCAACTTAGTGAGACTCGGTTTCAAAATAAAGAATAAAAATATTTTTGTTTTCTCTCTGTTCATTTTTCTGGAGCAAACATGGCCTTTGGCATTCCCCTCCTCCCTCATATGGCAGAAGATCAGCTGAAACCACAGAGGCACCAAGACAGAGAAGAACCCAATAATTTCCCCTGGATTTGGTGCCCTAAAACGTAAGTATTATGTCACTGTGGTCAAGTGAGACACTCAGGAAGTATTCGGTCATTTGGAACTTTCTGCCCTGGACCCCCAGGAATGCCCCTCTCTCTTCACCCTGCCCTCTGGCCATAAACCCAGCTGGCTCCTGTCACCTGTGGCCATGGGCCACCCCGACTAGCAGTGCCAACAGCAGGGCAGCTCTGCCACTCACCTGGTCCGCTTTTGGCTCTTCCGTAAGGTCCATGGTTATCTTTTCCCACAGCTGCTGCCACTTCTCAGGGGGTTGGTTGAGTTTATGCTCCAGTTTTTCAATTTCCTGCAAAGACATGAAAAGGAGTTTTCTGGCAGATGGCATAGGTGGGCATGTGCCCCAGAGCCACGTTTCCTCTGCACTGTGCACAGAGGAGCAGTGCAGCAGCAGCGGGCGGCTGAAGAGATGGTAGACATGGGCCTTGGAGGCTCAGAAGTGGGAGTGTCTGGTGCGGTGTGCGGTGGCAGAGAGGACTTATTAGGACCTATAATCAGGCTTTCTGGCTTAAATTGTAACAGATGAAATGTGTCCCGCACACCTTCACTTTGGACAACCCATGCAAAATCTGCTGGGCAGAGCAAAAGGTCAAGCACTGGGCAGTGTCTCAACACTCATGGCCAAGGTAGATGAGCAGTCTGCCCTTGACAGAGGAGCCCACAGTGCTGGAGACTTCAAAGCATACATGGAAAGAGTGAACCAAGAAATGCCAGGAAGATGGCTTTCCCTCCGCACAGGGGTCTGGGACAGTACTGTTCCGGCAGCACCCCCTTCCTGGCTAGAAACCAGAAGCAGAGGATTCTTCAGGAACTGTCTGGCCCACGTCAGGAACAAAGCCATTCCTCGGGGTGGCTGCTGCCAGGACGGCTTTGCTCCAGAATGCTCCTTGCTGGCGGCAGTCCCAATAGGCCGTCAGCTACCCACACTTCTAACCAGAGGAAGCAAAGCGCTCACAGGCTGGACTCTGGCTATGTGGAGTGGGCAGCCACCACAGATGGGAAACTGCTCCATTTGCTTCACTGCTTCCTTGTAACCCTGGAAACTCACTGTTACTGACTCTTTTCCAGTAGTGAAGCCTGGTGCTCCACTGATGCAGGAGAGCAAATTTGGTTTCTTCAGGCTCCAGGAGTGCTCCCTAGAGCACTAGCCAGAGTGAGGACAGAAGTGTCTGAGCCAGTTTTGGCTTAGCCTGGTGCCCCCAGGGCCGCGGTGTCCCTGGGCATGTGACTTACGCTGAAGAGGCTGGTGAGCGCGTCGGGCTGAGTGCTGCTGATGTCGTCGTAGCAGGGCCACACAGTTCTCCTCTGGCTCTGGGGCCCGGCTCTGCCAGCCAGATCGGACTCTTCGGAGGGCAAGTGCTTGGGGCTCAACATCATCCAGTCGTAGGAAGGCCCCGTAGACAGGGTCTCCTCGATGTAGTAATCCCACTTCTTGAGGCTGGAGACATTCACATTGGGCTTCAGGGCCTGTTGAAACAAAAGCAAAACAATTCTGAAATATAGTTTCATCTTGACTCAGAAGTACCCCAGGATTACTGAAAGGCTGGTCCTTGACATTTGCAGGGTCTAGGGCAAGTGCATAAATGGAGGTTTAAACAACATCCATCTAAATATTTAAAAGTTATCATGATGAAGTATTAAATAAAATATACTCTATCCTACCTTGAAAA
>PVLC010043062.1:0-12696 GCA_004027655.1 Graphiurus murinus | reverse complement strand
TTTTTTTTTTTTTTGCGGTACTGGGGATTGAACTCAGGGGCATTCTACCTCCGAGCTATACCCCCAGCCCTATTTTTTATTCTTTATTTTGAAACCGGGTCTCACTAAGTTGCAGAGTGCCTCACTAGGTAGCTGAGGCTGGCCGTGAACCCGGATCCTCCGGTCTCAGCCTCCCAAATGCTGGGATTACAAGCGTGCGCCACCATGCCCGGCTCTCAGCACTCTTTTTATTCTTTATTTTGAAACAGGATCTAAGTTGTGGAGGGCCTCACTAAGTAGCTGAGGCTGGCAATCCTCCTGTCTCAGCCTTCCAAATACTGGGATTACAAGTGTGTGTCACCATCCCCAGCTTAAGGTCTTCTTTTATTAGTTTATCTTATTATTACTATTGATGAATTGTAATCATACATCTTTGTTAGGTACCAGTGGGTAAAGGCATACATGCATACATCTCTCATTTAACCTTCCCCAATTCCTGAATTCCTGCCCCATTCCCTCCCACTTCCTCCTTCTCAAGTTCAGTTTTGTGATTGACTTTGTTATGTTTGTGAAAGTACATCATATGCATTAGGGTGTTCTCCCCACGCCCCCCCCCCCCCATAATAAGGTCTTTTTAAAAAGAGATTTTTAGGAATTGGAAAGAAATACCCATGATGCTAACATTCATCATGATTACAGTTTGAGATTATTAGATCGTTACTAGAATACAAAGTACTGTGGGACAAGATAGGTACTTTTTTTCCCTTCGTGGTGCTGGTAATTGAACCCAGGTTCTTGTGCATGCTTGGCAAGAGCTCTACCATTGAATCACATCCCTATCCCAGGGCAGGGGAATTTTTAAAGGAGATTACCATAACAAAGCTATGGAAAAAACAAAAGATTTTTAAGGAAGAAAACACTAGGTATATTTTTATAAATTCCAGAACAACAACAACAACAACAAAAAATCAATTCTTAGTAATACTGGTAGTAGGCTAGTAACATAGGCATGACTTTTCTTTGATATTCTGGTGAATACCACCACGGAGGGGTATGAAAGTTAGGTGGTATGAAAATCTAACGATAGTAACAAAATCTGCTAATACCAGGAAATTAAAAATATATACTTTGGCATCTTAGAATTGAGAGAGGAATAAACATTATGGGAGGAGTAAACAATAATGGGGAATAGTCTTTGGGAATGAGTAATTTGCAGGAATTTTTGTTTTTCTAATAATGAAAAATGGATTAAGTCTGGATTTTGTTTTACTTTGCCTTCTGAGAGACAGCATTTTCTTTTAAAAGTGCTGCTTAAAGCCAGGCGGGGTGGCGCACGATTGTAATCCCAGCATTTGGGAGGCTGAAACCGGAGGATCCGGGTTCGCGGCCAGCCTCAACTACCTAGTGAGGTGCTCCACAACTTAGTGAAACCCTGTTTCAAAATAAAGAATAAAAAATAGGACTGGGGTATAGCTCAGAGGTAGAATGCCCCTGAGTTTAATCCCCAGTACCGAAAAAAAAAAAAAAAAAAAGTGCTGCTTATTCTCTGAACAGTAATGATCATATTGTCTGTTGTACTGAGGAAGACTTGAATAACCTACTCGTTTTCATATTTTATTTTAGAAAAACGAATGTGTTAACTTTGACAGCCCATATATTCAACATGTATGTGAGCAATATTTGCTTTCAGATTTAGAATTCCTATTTGGGAAAGTAATGTTGCTCTGATTTTAAACACACATACATACGTGAACACCTTTATAAATTCCCTTCCCCTTTATCTTCTAAAATTCACAAAACATTCTGAATTTATTGGACCATGCAGTAAAAATAGTGAATTTCTTTTTCTTTTCTTTTTTTGGGGGAGGGGGTGGTACTGGAACCTAGGGGCATTCTACCTCTGAGCTACATCTCCAGCCCTTTTTTATTTTTTTACTTTGAAACAAGATCTCACTAAGTTGCAGAGGGCCTCACTAAGTAGCTGAGGCTGGTTGTAAATCTGCAATCCTCTTGTCTCAGCCTCCCAAGTACTGGGATTATAATTGTGTCCATAACGCCTTGCTAAAATAGTGGATTTTTTTTTTTTTTTTTTTCAGTACTGGAGATTGAACCCCAGGGGCATTCTACCTCCGAGCTATACCCCCAGCCCTATTTTTTATTCTTTATTTTGAAACAGGGTCTCACTAAGTTGCAGAGTGCCTCACTAGGTAGCTGAGGCTGGCCTCGAACCCGGATCCTCCGATCTCAGCCTCCCAAATGCTGGGATTACAAGTGTGCTCCACCACACCTGGCTTAGTGGATTTTTAAAAATATGCTTTTGTTGGTGTTGTAATTATCCATCATAGTGAGGTCCAGTGTGATACAAACATATATGGGTGCAGCAGTTGGTGTGATAAACTCCAGATCCCACTCCACTTCCCCTCTTCCTGTAAATGTTAGTGAGATTCACAGTGATATTTATATATAGACATCGGATTAGTTGAATTGTGTCCCTCATCAAGCTTCCTTCCCCCCCTCCCCACCTTCCTCTTCCAGTCCCCTTCCATTTTACTCGTCTTTCTCATTTATCTGAAGTCTTTTTTAAAAGTTTTTTGTTTTCTATTTTCTTTCTAGCTCCCACATATAAAACAGGACCCTTTACTTTCTGAGATTGACCAATCTCACTTAGCATAATATTCTCTAATTTCATCCATTTTTCCTGCAAATGACATAATTTTGTTCTTCTTTATGGCCAAGTAAAATTCCATTGTGTGTATATGCCACATTTTCTTTATCCATTCATCTGTTAACAGACACCTAGATTGGTTCCATAATTTGTTGTGAATTGTGCTGCTATAAATATGGATATACACTTAATACTATAGTATTCTGACTTTAATTCTTTTGAAAGATATTGAGCAGTGGTAGAGCTGAGTCGTATGGTGGTTCTCTTCATAGTGTTTTAAGGAACCATAGTGGTACTAATTTGCAGGCCCATCAAAAATATTTAAGAGTTCCAGTTTAAGCTGGGTGTGGTGGCACATGTCTGTAATCTGAGTACTTAGGAGGCTGAGAGAGGAGGATCACAGATTCCCGGCCAGCCTCAGCATTTAGTGAGGCGCTCCACAACTTAGACTCTGTTTCAAAATAAAGAATAAAAAATAGGGCTGGGGGTGTGGCTCGGAGGTAGAATGCCTCTGGGTTCAATCCCCATTACCA
Source organism: Graphiurus murinus (assembly GCA_004027655.1). Lineage (NCBI taxonomy): Eukaryota > Metazoa > Chordata > Mammalia > Rodentia > Gliridae > Graphiurus > Graphiurus murinus. Next base: position 9,519 of record PVLC010043062.1, on the reverse strand, counting down.
CAGGGAGGGGTGAAAAGAGTTTCTGTTTCCACATATCCTTCCCAGTATTTATTATTGCTTGATGATTGCCATTCTAGCTGGAATTACATGGAATGCTGAACATTTTTTTCATATGTTTATTAACCATTTGTATCTGGTAGTGCATACTTGTAATCCCAGGCTGAGACAGGATAGTCGCAGATTTGAGGGCAGCCTCAGCAAGTAGTGAGACTCTCATTAACCTAGTGAGACCCTGTTTCAAAATAAAAAATAAAGGGCTGAAGTTTAGCTTGGAGGTAGAATGCCCCTGGGTTCAATCCCCAGTACTACAAATAGATATGTCTCTACTACTATGAGTAAGGCTGGATTGAGAAATTAAAAATAACTGACATTTTATTATTTTTTGTTTTCCCTCTTTCTTTTGGCTGTATTTGTTTGAAATGTATGTGTACTTCACTAGTTTGACTAGTCATTGTAAGGCTGAATATCCCTGCCATTCTCAATGTTGAGCATTGTTTTTTTTTGTTTTTTTTTCCCGGTACTGGGGGTTGAACTCAGGGGCATTCTACCTCTGAGCTATACCCCTAGCCCCATTTTTTATTCTTTATTTTGAAACAGGGTCTCACTAAGTTGCGGAATGCCTCACTAGGTAGCTGAGGCTGGCCGTGAACCCGGATCCTCCAGTCTCAGCCTCCCAAATGCTGGGATTATAAGTGTGTGCCCCCATGCCTGGCTTGAGCATTGTTTTTAATTTGGAAATTTTGTGAATCATTAACAGAATTGTTTAAAGGTGAACAGTTGATATTCTGTATAGGATTAATTGGAAGTACTTTGGGGGGAGTTCTTTGCAAGTAATATTAGTTTATTATGAATATTAGGAAAGGGAATATAGTAATACATCTTTGTACAGTAGTATGAAGTTGTGATAATCTGTTCTCTCCTTTCAATGTTTTATGATTTTACTTGTGTGTGTATGGTACTGGGGATTGAACTCAGGGGCTTTATCCCTCTGAGCTATATCCCCAGCCCTTTTTCTTTTCTTTTTTTAAAATTTTGAAACAGGTCTCACTAGGTTACTGAGAGTCTCAGTAAGTTGCTGAGGCTGTCCTTGAACCTTTGATCCTCCTATCTTAGCCTCAGAAGTACTGGGATTACAAGTGTGTGCCACCACACCTGGTTCTTACAGTGTTTTAATGGTGAGGGGCACAGATTACAAAAATATAGTCTGATTTGAGCCGGGGTTGGTGGCACACACTTGTAATCCTAGTACTTGGGAGGCTGAGACCGGAGGATCTGGGTTCCTGGCCAGCCTCAGCTACTTAATGAGACCCTCCACAACTTAGCAAGACCCTGTTTCAAAATAAAGAATAAAAAATAGGGCTGGGGGTGTAGCTCAGAGGTAGAATGCCTCTGGGTTCAATCCCTAGTACTGTAATAAAAAAAAATTATATATATATGTGTGTGTGTGTATATATATGCATATATATACATATATATAGTCTGATTTGACTAGATTTTATAATACTTTTCTTCAAAATTTTGACAGAATACAGAAATTTAGGAAATTTTTACTTGTCACCACAACTATGCATTCCCAAGTGAAGTGTGTTGCATTCCTAAATGAAGTGTGTTGCATGCACTGCTGAGCATAATGGGAAAAGAAAAGTGCCATAAAAAGCTAAGTACCAAGTAACTACCTAGAGAAAGCTTTTTTTAATGGGAGATCTGGCATGGTCATTAATCTGGTAGAATAGTACTTGAGGAAATGGTCACATGTATTAAGGCGCAATTTCTTTTGGTTTTTAGAAACCAAAATTGGAGATTCAGAATTAGCATTTAAATGCTAAAGTGGATTTCTACACCCTCATTTTGTTTAAAGAGAGTTTAAAGTAGGAGACTTGGTTCTAATGCAAACTATAAAAGAATGACCTTGGATAAGTCTGTTATCTTTTTTTTTTTTTATTTTTTTATTTTTTTGCGGTACTGGGGATTGAATTCAGGGGCATTCTACCTTCGAGCTATACCCCCAGCCCTATTTTTTATTCTTTATTTTGAAACCGGGTCTCACTAAATTGCGGAGGGCCTCACTAAGTAGCTGAGGCTGGCCGCGAACCCGGATCCTCCTGTCTCAGCCTCCCAAATGCTGGGATTACAAGCATGCACCACCATGCCTGGCTCCAGATGATATAGTTGAGATAATTTAGATCCTTGCCTCAAATATACTTTGTATTGTTTCATAATCAAAAGGAAAGATTTTAATTTAATTCAGTTTGATTCCTGCAACCCGCCCTTTTTCATTGACTGTATAGTGGTTTGCTGTGGATTGATGACTTTACAGTGGCTTTCCTCCTTTTATGACAGATTTTTTTTTTTTTTTTGCAGTATTGGGGATGAACCCAGGGGCATTCTACCTCTGAGCTGTACTCCCAGTCTTATTTTTTATTCTTTATTTTGAAACAGGGTCTCACTAAGTTGCAGAGAGCCTCACTAAGTAGCTGAGGCTGGCCACAAACCTGGATCCTCGACCCTCTCAGCCTCTCAAGTACTGGGATTATAAGCTTGTGCCACCACGCCTGGCTCTGACTAAGACCCATTCTAAGAAATACTTTTTACATTGTGATCTAGCACATACACGTATAAAAAGCCAAAAGTTCACAAAGTATTTCCCTTTCTAGTGAAGAGCTATATTTTCTATTCTATTTCCCTTGTAAACAAAAAGGCTATTTATAGCCCACTCTTTGGAAAGCATTTTCATTTGGAGTATAAACTTCAAGCTAGATCCTTTTTTACCTAATTAAATCAAATAGTAAGATTTTGATTAGTATTTGCCACAAAATGAAAATATAGTAGTTATATGAATTTTGTTTGTTGACTATAAGACAAGTTCTAAAGTGTTCATTTTTTTTTTTTTTTTAATACTGGGGAGAAGCAGGGCATGGTGGCGCACACTTGTAATCCCAGCATTTGGGAGGCTGAGACTGGAGGATCCGGGTTCGCGGCCAACCTCAGCTGCTTAGTGAGGCCCTCTGCAACTTCGTGAGACCCTGTTTCAAAATAAAGAATAAAAAATAGGGCTGGGGGTATAGCTCAGAGGTAGAATGCCCCCTGGTTCCATCCCCAGTACCGCCAAAAAAAAGAAAAAAGAAAAAAAATACTGGGGAGAAAACCCAGGGGCATTTTACCTCTTAGCTATATTCCTAGCCCTATTTTTTTTTTTTTGGCGGTACTGGGGATTGAACTCAGGGGCATTCTACCTCTGAGCTATACCCCCAGCCCTATTTTTTATTCTTTATTTTGAAACTGGGTCTCACTAAGTTGCGGAGTACCTCACTAGGTAGCTGAGGCTGGCCGCGAACCCGGATGCTCCGGTCTCAGCCTCCCGAATGCTGGGATTACAAGCGTGCGCCACCACGCCCGGCTCCTAGCCCTATTTTTTAAGATTTTTTAATTAATTAACTAATTAATTGATTAATTTTGTGGAATTGGGGATTGAACCCAGGGACATTCTATCTCTAAGTCCCACTCCCAGCCCTATTTTTTATTCCTTATATTTTGAAACAGGGAGGGTCTTACTAAATTGTGGAGGGCCTCACTAAGTAGCTGAGGCCACAAACCTACAATCCTTCTGTCTCAGCCTCCCAGGTACTGTGATTATAAATTTGCACCACCATACCTGGCTTTTATTTTTTATTTTGAAACAAGGTTTCCATCAGTAAATTGCTGAGGACCTACCTAAATTGCTAAGGCTGACCTGGAATCTGTGATGCTTCTATCTCAGCCTTCCAAGTACTAGGATTATAGGTGTGCACACCATGCCCATTATTCTTTTTTTTTTTTTTTTTTTTTGCGATACTGGGGATTGAACTCAGGGGCATTCTACCTCTGAGCTATACCCCCAGCCCTATTTTTTTATTCTTTATTTTGAAACCGAGTCTCACTAAGTTGCGGAGTGCCTCACTAGGTAGCTGAGGCTGGCCGCGAACCCGGATCCTCCGGTCTCAGTCTCCGGAATGCTGGGATTACAAGCGTGCGCCACCACGCCCGGCTCCATGCCCATTATTCTACCAAGATACTTTTTCTTTTAGAGAGTTTACACTTGTTAGTCATCAGTCTGCGCTGGGAATTGAACCTAGGGGCATTCTACCTCTGAGCTATACCCCCAGCTCTATTTTTATTCTTTATTTTGAAACAGAGTATCACTAAGTTGCAGAGGGTCTCACTAAGTAGCTGAGGCTGGCCTTGAACCTGTGATCCTCCTGTCAGCCTCCCAAGTACTGGGATTATAGTTGTGTGTCACCGCACTCAGCACCCAGCTTCTATCAGATTTCTTTATTCTTTCTCCCCAGTGATTGAGTGTTCATGAGATTTGTCGCTTTTTATATCTAAGGACTAAAATACAGTTTTCTGGCAACATTACATACATAACATTTATAGGAACTTGGGTAGTCTACTCAACTTATGAACCTTTTTTCTCATCTGAAAATAATTTTGTGGATTTGACTGAATTATTTTAAATAACAAGAGAAATTCTGGACATGATTTTGCACATTCGCAGTCCTAGTACTTAGGAGACTGAGACAGGAGGATTGCAGGTTCCAGCTACTTAGTGAGGCCCTCTGCAACTTAGTGGGACCCTGTTTCAAAATAAAGAATAAAAAATAGGGTTGAGTGTGGGGCTTGGAGGTAGAATGCCCCTGAGCTCAATCCCCAGTTCCACAAAAACAAAAACTGCAGTACATTCACAGTACCTTACATATTGGATTTGAATCTTGAGCTTTGAGAGAAAATAGTGTAAAAATAGTTACATAGCTGCTTAATCTAGCAGTTCTGTAACAATGCCACAATGTGTTCTATTGTACATTATCACATTTAGTTCTCTCAATAACCTGAGGACATATTATGTTATTCCTATTTTATAGATAAGGAAACTACTTAGTGGGCTAATGTTTCTAAGATTGAGGATTCAATCTAACTAGAAGGTTTAGTACTATATCACAGACTATTTCGATCTTTGGGGGTTTAAGTCTATAAAATTAATTAGAATTCATCAATTTAGTTGTAATCCAGGGAGAAAGTGTTGGAAATAAAATTGCAATGAGAGGCTTTTATCTTGTTTAAATTTTCTAGTTACTTTTCTTTCTTTTCTTGTACTGGGGATTCAATCTAGGGGTATTCTACACCGCCAGCCCTACTTTATTTTTCATTTTGAAATAGGGTCTCACTGAATTACAACACATTGGCCTCAAACCTGCTATCCTCCTGTCTCAGCTTCCTCAGTACTGGTATTATAGGCATGTGCCACTGCTCCTGCTGTAGCCATACTTTACTTTTAAAAAGTGGGTAAGCCGGGTGTGGTGGCGCACGCTTGTAATCCCACTACTTGGGAGGCTGAGACACCAGCATTGCAGGTTTGAGAGCAGCCTCAGCTGCTTAGTGAGGCCCTCCACAATTTAGTAGTGAGACCCTGTTTCAAAATAAAGAATAAAAATCAGGGCTGGGGGTATAGCTCAGAGGTAGAGTGCCCCTGGGTTCAATCCCTAGTTCTAAAAATAAAATAAGATAAATGATTAAATAAATAGAAAAAAGTGGGCAGAATTAATTTTAATTAGTATATCTTCTGTAACCTAGTACATCTAAATATCATTTCAGCATGTAGTTCATTAAAAATTGTAAAAATAGTGTATATTTCTTTTTCTATTGAATCTTGAAAGTTCAGTCTCTGTTTTATACTTCACAACACACACATCTCATTTGACAGCAGTATTTCATGAAATAATAAGAGTTTTATTTTGCCATTATCAATAGTGAGATTAATGGCAGGTATAGATAACATCTGATTTCTCTACTTCATTTTCAAATTGCAGATGAGACATTTATTTTAAAAGTTTTCACTGTTAGAGTTTTAATACTTTTTCATATGTACTTTGCAAAGTTCCAGAAATAGCAAGAAAAACTACCCATATTTCTGTCATCTAAAAATTTTAACTGGTAATGTTTTAGTAAATTTGCATTTGGTATATTACCTATGCCTAGGATTTTCTTGTGGTTTTGTGTATGTATATGTGTGTGTGTGGGGGGGAAACTGGGTGATCTATCTTTGAACTACACCTCAAGTCCTCTTTTATTTTTTATTTTGAAAAAAGGTCTCACTAAGTTGCTGAGGCTGACTTTGAATCTGTAATCCTACTGGGAACACCAACATGCTAGGCTTTTTGGAGGATTGGGGGGGCGGTTTGAACTCAGGAGCATTATACCTCTGAACTACACTCTCAGCTCTATTTTATTTTGAAACAGAGTTACTAGGTTGCAGAGACTGGCCTTGAACCTGCGATCCTCCTGTCTGAGTCTCCCAAGTACTGAGATTACTATTTATTTGTTTGTTTGTTTATTTATTTATTTATTTATTTATTTATTTATTTATTTATTTTCAGTATTGAGGATTGAACCCAGGTGCATTCTACACCCAAGCTCTACACCCCTAGTCCTATTTTTTTTTTTTTTTTGCGGTACTGGGGATTGAACTCAGGGGCATTCTACCTCTGAGCTATACCCCCAGCCCTATTTTTTATTCTTTATTTTGAAACCGACTCTCACTAAGTTGCGGAGTGCCTCACTAGGTAGCTGAGGCTGGCTGCGACCTGGATCCTCTGGTCTCAGCCTCCCGAATGCTGGGATTACAAGCGTGCGCCACCACGCCCGGCTCCTATTTTTTATTCTTTATTTTGAAACAGGGTCTCACTAAGTTGCAGAGGGCCTCACTAAGTAGCTGAGACTGACCGTGAACCCATATCCTCTGGTCTCAGCCTCCCAAGTACTGGGATTACAAGCGTGTACCACCACTCTCAGCCGCCTTTTTATTTTTAAAATGACTCTATTGAGATATAATTGACATACAGTAAACTTTACACAATTTTTTTTTTTTTTTTTTGGTGAGGTACTGGGGATTGAACCCAGAGGTATTCTTTGTCTAAGTTATACCCCCAGCCCGTTTTTATTTCTTACTTGGAAACAGGGTCTCACTAAGTTGCCAAGGATGGTTTTGAACCTGCAACCCTCCTCTCTCAGCCTTCAAGTACTGGGATTACAAGCATGCACCACCACACCCAACTAACTTTGCACAGTTTAATAAATTTTTATATTTGTGTATATCTACGAAGCCCTCACCAGAATCTTGATAAGGTATTTATTTCTATTTTCCTGAACTCTTCCCCCAGTTATTTAAATCTTTGATGGTCTTCCATCTGTACAAAAGGATATCTCTGCTGGGCGTGGTGATGCACGCTTGTAATCCCAGTACATGGGAGGCTGAGACCAGAGGATCCAGGTTCGAGGCCAGCTTCAGCTACTTAGTGAGGCCCTCCACAACTTACTGAGACCCTGTTTCAAAATAAACAATAAAAAATAGGGGTGGAGGTATAGCTCAGAGGTAGAATGCCCCTGAGTTCAATCCCCAGTACTGCAAAAAAAAAAAAAAAAAAAATAGGGCTGGGAGCCGGGCGTGGTGGTGCATGCTTGTAATCCCAGTGCTTTCGAGGCTGAGACCAGAGGATCCAGGTTCTCGGCCAGCCTCAGCTACTTAGTGAGGCTCTCTGCAACTTAGTGAGACCCTGTTTCAAAAATAAAGAATAAAAAACAGGGCTGGGGGTGTAGCTCAGAGGTAGAATGCCCCTGGGTCCAATCCCCAGTACCACCACCAAAAAAAAACCAAAAAACAAAAAATAGGGCCGGGGGTGTAGCTCAGAGGTAGAATGCCCCTGGGTTCAATCCCCAGTGCCACAAGAAAAGAAAAAAATATTCTTTCTTTTCTCTTTTCTTTTGTGGTACTGGGAATTGAACCCTGGGGCATTCTACCTCCAAGCCACACCCCCTGCCCTATTTTATTCTTTATTTTGAAACGGTCTTGCATAGTTTCTGAGGGTCTTGCTAAGTTGCTGAAGCTGGCCTGGAATCTGTGATCCTCCTGTCGTTAGCCCCACAAGTACTGGGATTACAGGATGTGTGCCACCCCACCTGGCTTAACCTTCACCAATTTGTACTGGTTGCTTTCTAGGTTATTACCAAGGCCAGGGATCTCCATTTACTCTTGTTTTGGGGATTCTTCTATCTCTACCTGATGTTGAATTCTGTTTCCAGAATCCCATTTCTTCCTCTTTCTTGGTTTCTTTCCTTATTTGCAAAAGTATGCCTTGGTAACTTTTTGAGAAATAGCATTTGGAGATAAATATATTTTTGAAACCTTGAATGTCTGAAAGTATCTTCCTCCATCTTTCCCACTCCTCCTTAATTGGTAATTTGGATACCAAATTCTATGTTGGAGATAGTTCTTTGAGGATTTTAAGAGCATTGCTATATATTTTCTCAGCTTCCAGTATCACTGATAAAGTCTGATAGGTTTCTGGTGCTGGTAGGTTTCTCTTTCCCCTGAAACCTATTCCCCCTACCCCAGTAGTTTTTAGATTTCTCCTTTTGCTTTGAGTTTTTTTTTTTTTTTTTTTGGTATTGAGGATTGAGCCCAGGGGCATTCTACTTCCAAGCTACATCCTCAGCCCTATTTTTTATTTATTTTGAAACAGGGTCTCACTAAGTTGCAGAGGGCCTCTCTAAGTAGTTGAGGCTGGCTGCTAACCCAGGTCATCCTGTCTCAGCCTCCCAAGTACTGGGATTACAAGTGTTCACCACCATCCAGCTTGCTCTCAGTGTTTTGAAATTTTACAGTGATGTGCCTTACTGTGAGTCTGATTTTTCCATTGTGGCTCTTTTCTCTTTTTTTTTGCGGTATTGGGGATTGAACTCCGGGGCATTCTACCTTCGAGCTATACCCCCAGCCCTATTTTTATTCTTTATTTTGACAGGGTCTCACTAAGTTGCAGAGTGCCTCACTAGGTAGCTGAGGTTGGCAGCAAACCCTAATCCTCTGGTCTCAGCCTCCCAAATGCTGGGATTACAAGTGTGCACCACCACGCCCGCCTCATTGTGGCTCTTAGTGTCTGAAAATTGACTGACATCAATTCTGAGAATGTTCCTTCCATTAATTTATTTCTTACTATTTACTATTCCTTCTGGAACTGGTGGTTCTCCTAAACCTTATGTTTTTTTCTCCTGTTTTTGTCTTTTGGTTCTGCTGTCTGTGAGATTTACTCTTGGAGGTCTTAGTTTGATTTTTTATGTGTGAGGTACTAGGGATTTGAACCCAGGGGCATTCTACCACTGAGCTATACCCCAACCCTATTTTATTTTTCATTTTTGTACTTATAACTTTTCATGGCATTAAGAAAAGGCATGTGAGCCGGGCGTGGTGGTGCACGCTTGTAATCCCAGCATTCGGGAGGCTGAGACCGGAGGATCCAGGTTTGAGGCCAGCCTCAGCTATCCAGTGAGGCACTCCGCAACTTAGTGAGACCCGGTTTCAAAATAAAGAATAAAAAATAGGGCTGGGGGTATAGCTCGGAGGTAGAATGCCCCTGAGTTCAATCCCCAGTACCGCAAAAAAAAGAAAAGGCATGTGTTTGAAAATTGCTTGGCAAGCCGGGCGTGGTGGCG
>PVLC010043061.1:0-12688 GCA_004027655.1 Graphiurus murinus | reverse complement strand
TGAGGTGATGTGCTGGGACAGACCCCAGACCTGCGGGCGCTTATGCTGAGCTCCCCACGCGTTCTGGTCTCCGCCTGGGTGCGGCGTGGAGTGCCGGGGGTGCTGTGTCCTGGGGTTTGCTGTTCTCAGCGTCTGGGTGGTCCCCACGGCTCCTGGTCCTGTTTTCCCACAGTCTATTTTTTCGCTGCAGAGCCCGGCTACTATCCGCCCCGGCAGCGCCGGGACGGCGGGGGTCCGCGCCGAGCGCGGATCGCGGATCGCTGCGCGGTGGCGACCTTTGTTGTCCCCGCTCTGCTTTCTTGATCTTCTTTATTTGTTTGTGCTTCAAATTTCGCTTTTTTTTTCCTTCTGTTAAAAAGTTCTTTTTATGGTAAATTTAGATCCAAATCACAGCGTTTGTGGAAAGACGATTCACTAAGTCGCCATCTTGGAAAGTTAAGACAGTAGGATTGCAGGTTTAAGGCCAGCCACAGACAGAAACTTACAAAGACCCCTCCAGGGCATTTTGAAGGCCGTATTAAGAAGAAAATTCACAGTATTGAGTGTTCAAATAAGAACAGAAAATGACCAAATAAACAATGTTATGACATGCCAGAAAGCCCTTGAAGATCATAAACAGTCTAGTCACAAAGCCAGGAGAAGACAAGAAATCATTAAAATCAGCAGAAATCAATGAAGTAGAGAACAAAAAAAATTAACAAAACCAAAATCAGGTTTCTTGAAAAAATTAACAAGGTGGATAAACCATTAGCCAACCTCACCAAAAGAAAGAGAGAATCAACCCAAATTACTAAAATAAGAGATGAAAGGGGTAATATTATCACAGACAGCATGGAAATCCAGAAAATCATTAGAAACTACTTTCAAAAACTATACTCAAAAAAATGGAAAAACTAGAAGAACTTGACAAATTTCTAGAAACATACAACCTTCATAAATTGAATCCAGAAGATATAGAAAATCTAAACTGACCAATAGTAACCAAAGAGATTGAACTAGCATTAAAGAGCCTACCATCCAAAAAACCCCTGGTCGAGATGGTTTTCCAGCCAAATTTTATAAAAACCTTTATAGGAAATCTAATCCTAATATTTCTCAATCATTCCATGAAATAGAAAGAAATGGGACTCTGCCAAACACATTCTAAGAAACCAGCATCACATTAATACCAAAACCAAATTAAGACAGCTCAAGAAATCTACAGACCAATAATGTTGATGAACTCAGACACAAAACTTCTAAACAAAATACTATCAACGTGCACTCAAAATCACATCAAGAAACACACACACACACACACACACACACACACACACACACATCAAGAAAGTTATACACCACAACCAAGTCGGGTTCATCCCAGGGACGCAAGGCTGGTTCAACATATGAAAAACAATCCATGTAATTCACCACATAAACAGAACTAAGGACAAAAATCATATGATCATTTCAATAGACACTGAAAAAGCATTAGACAAAATCCGACACCCATTCATGCAAAAAAATTATAATAATAATAACCACTGCAGAGAATCAGAATAGAAGGAACTTAGCTCAACATCCTAAAGGCAATATAAAACAAACCCACAGCCAACATCATATTGAATGGGGAAATACTATGAGAATTCCCCTTAAAGTTAGAAACAAGACAAGGATGCCCACCATCACCACTGCTTTTCAATATAGTACTCGAGATTCTAGCCAGAGGAATAAAAATTCTCCTTTTAGTTATCTGGTTTCCTTTAACCTTAACATTTTTAAACATCATTCAAAACAATCCTTATAGAACTTTTTTATTGTAATAGTTTGTGCTTTGTATGTATACATCTTTGTTAGGTATGAATTGATAGAGACAAATGTGCACACATTTCTCATCTGACCCCTTCCCCAATTCCCACCCTGCTCCCTCACCCTCCCTCCTTCTCAAGTTCAGTTCAGTGAGTGACCTTGATATAATTGTATAAGTACATCATGTGCCTTAGGATGCCCGCCCCTTTAATTTAGACAAATTACTCCCTAAAGTAGGATAAAATATGATTTTTATAGTTTTTTCATCTCTCCTCAAAATACAGGACATTCCTAGATGTCTAGGACAGATAACGAAACATTTCTTAAATGCAGCACTTGATACTCCCCAAAGGTGGAGCGGTATTTCTTTCAGTAAGACAGCATCAGTAAACATTTATCTTGACTAAGACAAGTGGTCAGACAAGGGGGGTGACAGCTTTTTTTTCTGGCTATGTATTTAAAGTGACAAGATTGGACTCAATTATTTGCACAAATAATAGAAAAATAAACATGTAAGTTAACATATTTCGGTTAAGGCAAAGTTCTAAGGATGTTCTCTAGCTGATAGTAAATACAATAGACAGATTGATTTTTGCCATTTTTATCTGCACGGCTTGGGGAGTTCCCCTTGCTGCACAAGAATGAGAAATGGCAAATGGGTAGACCAAATTTATGCTCTGTTGGTCCATGAAAGGGAAGGACAAGAGTTTTAACAGACACACACGTGTACATGCACACGCACACGCAAATTCAAAGACAAGTAGAAAACAAAAACATTTCAGTAGACTTACCAAAGTCAATATCTCTGTTGCCTCTGAAATCCCCATATGGGCCACCAAAGATGCTACGGGAAAAGGGAAAAAGGAGGGCTGGTTCTTCAACTCAGGATCTGCAGGGTCCTTGGCTTCTGTGGCAGAAAAAATTTTCAGCATGAACCAGTCAGAGACATAGACAGAGGTTCGTTTAGGAAAGGGAACATTTGTGAAGGGTGGGTGAATGAGGAAGGTAAGCTGGCTTCCCTTGATTTAATGGACCTGTTAAGAATTTAGACCTGGACTTGTCTCATCAGTCTAAAATGTGTTCTGTAGGTGAACAAAGTGTATGCACCAATAACAGAACATACAGTGTTCTCGTATTTACTGAAGCTTTTATTTACTGGACCTTTTAGGAATTTAGATCAGGAGAACACAGACCTTCAGGGACAGGGTGAGGGCCATTGTAGAGCTTTTAGATTTAAAGCTATAATCTCCCTTTCCTTCTCTGTTTATCTCCTTTCTGCCTATGAGTTTTATATCTCTTATCCCACCTCACTAGTAATTAGCATGAAATAACTAAGTGGCAAACAATATGACTTTTTTTCATGATTTTTTAAACATTAAGTCAGTCTCCCTCTGCACCCTCTGTTGGATAGCTGGTCCAGCTCTTCCACAGGTTCCACAGGTTCTGGCCCAAGTTGGCAGAACCTCAGCCGCAGTCCTGCCAGCCACCACTAGAGGGAGCCAAGATCCCCTCCAGGATCAGTGTTTGCAGGAGAAGCTCACAGGGCCAGAAACGCACCTGCTTGCTGAAGTTGTGCAAAAGTGAAGGAACGGACAAGAGCCTCCACATATCCTCCCCGGCTGCGACCTGCAGGCGCTCGACATTTGCAAGATGTTGCTTCATCCTGTCCCTCCTCTAACTTTCTTCTTTAGTGAAGAACCTTACAGCAAATCCCAGACCTGGTTGGCTTTTTCCTGAAAATTATTCAGAATGTCTGTCTTGCAGCTGGACTTCTTGGATGCTGTGACATAACTGCAAACCCATCACCACAGCTGACAAAATCACCATCAGTGCTGTAAGGTCATGTAAAACCCCCTTGACTTTCAGAGCGTCTGGATTATCCCACAAAAGTCTCTTGGTGGTTGCTTTGTTCAAACCCCTAACAAACAGGCTCCCTCTTCCCTGGACAGACTGTGTCTTCCTACTTTTGGAGCCCCCTCCTTTCCTCATTGTGGCTTGTTTGCTTCTTTGTTAGTTTTCCTTGCATCTTATTTAACACTGGTCCTGACATACTGTTGGGGAAGGAATTAGACATGTGCCACATTACAGGGCATCCCAGATGTGGCTGCACAGCTGGGCACCCTGTATCTCCTGGGACCAGCTGTGGGTTCCTGTGACTTCCCATCCAGAGGCAGAGAGCTTCAGGTCTGTCCCATTCAGAGCTGTGTCAAATGGAGGTGGAATCTGTTCCCTCGTCATAAAGTCCACTGCCCACCGTCCACCTGGTGCAAAAGGACAGTATTCTAGTTGTTTCAGTATTTGGGGATTAATAGGCTGGAATTTGTCTACTAACAAGACAGTAAGAACTTTTTCTCATTAACTAATTGCTTACCTGGAATACAATTTGTAGAGAAAAGGGAGGATTGCTATTTTATGTTTTCCTCCTCAATTGTCATAACGAAGAGTTGCAAACTGAGCAAGGTGGGGGTTTGTTTCCTTCGAGGTGTTTAGGATTGAACCAGGGCTTCGCAAAGCTCTACTGCTGAGCTGCACCTCCAGCCCGTGTCTGAGCCATTTGAAAGCCTTTTTCCACTTTGAACTGATAGATGTTCATGAGCTCCTCGTGCCCCAGTCCACCCCGCCATCCTTCTCCCAGGTGGTCCATGGCCATTGCTGGACATTAACGAGCACCAGTGCTGTGCATTCCTGCTTCCTGGGGTTATGGTGCAGGCACTGCTCAGCAGCCATGACCCGGTGCACTGCAGTCCCCATCCCTCCCCCACGCAGGGGAGCCTCCCCAGGATGCCCCTGCACCCCCAGGACAGGACTCTGGCCCCTTGAGACCACCAAGCACCCTCTCCTCCCAGAGAACAGAAGGCCCAGCCCAACCATTTCCTGCCCACAAATGGACCTGCCCTTTCTTGGAGAGCCCGATGCTGAGCCCCGGCTTTGGTGAGGGTGGGGAGGACGGTGTCTGGGCCCCGCCCTGAAGTCTCTGCAAATGGAAGCTCAGAACTCAACTGCACCCTCAGTGCTGTGTATCAACGCACGCTCCACCCCCCAGAGGAGGCCTCAGGGCCAGCGTGCTCCCTAAAGTCCAGCAGCAGGACAGAGCTTTGCACCGCGGGAGGAAGGGGGGTGCAGGGAGGGAAGGAGAGGCAGGATATGCAGAGGCCTGCTGCAGACGGCCTCCCCCTTCCCTATGCCTCATTGCCCACGCCCACCATGCACAGCGCCTGGACAATGACACTGCTGCTCAGCTCCAAGGAGCGCGATCGTGCACAGTCCCTGCTCCCCGGGGCACTGCTCAGTAGCCACGACACGGTGCACCCCAGGCCCCTGGCCTAAGCCATCCGTGTGCCTGCCTCAGCACCACCAAAAGGACATCAGGAGTCAGTCCACCTCCGACCTCCCTCCCCGAGCGCTCGGGTGCCACGTGGACTGCACAGCTGGCTTCAAAAGGAGGCCTCCTGCTCTCTCACACACAGGTGGATGCATCTTCCTGCTCCAGACCCGGTCCCCGTGGAACCCTGTGTGGTGGAGCAGGGCCCACCCAGGAGGCAGCTCCAAGGAGGAGTTCAAGCGTCCCAGAGCTGAGCCGAGGTGCAGGTCTGCTCGCCGAGGCCGGCTCCCTCTGGTGGCAAAGAGAAGAATCGCAGGGGCTTCTCCGTCTTCCCAAGCCAGCCTCCAGGGGGCGCCTGAGACAGGATCCCAGGGCTGAGGATGCAGCCGGGATACAGAGGAGAGACCCTCCATCATAATGCCGGTAAGCTCAAAGCATTATCAAAGCATTACCAAAACCACGAAGCATTCGCTCTTGCCTTAGGCTTAATTCCCAGCTTTATAGTTAATATAAATGTAATAAGTTTATCAAAAAAATCTAAGTAGCTGTTCTAGAAAATTCATTCATTTTTTTTCTCTCCGGGATACTAAGTATTGAACCCCAAAGTACTCTGTCACTGAGCTACATCCCCAGTCCTTTTTATCTCATTTTGTGGTATGGTCTTATTAAGTTGCCCAGGTTGGTCTCGAACTTGTGATCCTCCTGCGTCAGCCTCGTGAGCTGACAATGGTATACACCATTGTCCGGCCGGAGCATGCATGCTTTTTATGGAAGTGCTTCCCTGATGCCTGAGATGGAGCTCAGTATGTCTTGGTGACAGATAGAGCCCGTCAGAGAAGGATAGCGTCCAGCAAAGGGCAGCTGCCTGTCCACCCAGCCTAGCCCAGTTTCACGACCGCACGCCGCCCCTCTTTCTTATCAATCTACTGCAAATGCGTGCTTTTCTCCTGCCTTCTCTGTGTCTTGTGATCCACAGCGAACCCACTGTGGAAGATGAGCTACAAAACAGAATGCAAACCAAAGCGCAGGGAGGGAGAGCGGTCCCCACCTGCAGGACTCCCTGGGATGCCGGGCTCCGGCTACGGATTCTGTAGATCTGCCCAGCCTCGCCTCGGCATAACCAATGAGGCGATGTGGCTGACCCACTGTGGAGAGGTGGGTTTGAGGCGCAGGGAGTTTCTTCAGCCTCCGCAGGGTTGCAAAGAATTAAGCAGCACAGTGGAGTTGACCAGTGGCCTCCAGATGGGATTCTGGCCCCCCATCCTTCCTCCTGCCTCTCGCGTTTCATTCCCATGCAAGGTTTGGTAAATACGAAGGGCAGGTCATTTTTCCTGGCTGCAGGGATGGAATTATCCTAGTGAGTGAAGATCCGGCACCACAGGCTTTGTCCTCACCCCGTGGAGTCTCTTGGAATTCCCAGTGATGACCCCTGCAGATCTCTGCACAGCCCAGATCTGGCCCCCGAGGTGCTGGTCCATGCCCAGGTGCTCCTGCTGTCCACAGGGATCACTGCTGTCACAGGCTGTCACTCTGCCGCCATGGCCCACATGACCGTCAGCCAGCCTGAGTCCCTGCGGTCATTATCAATCAGAGCGCCCCTTCCTGGGCCTGCTCAGCAGGGATCAGGGGCCAGAGGAGGACGTGGGAACTCTGACCGCCACACAGAGGCTGCCAGCCTGCGCCCAGGAGAGGAGAGTCCTCTGCGGAGGGGGCTGGACTGTGCACACGTGACTGGTCAGCACTGGGTGGCGGCGGTGGCCAAGGACACTGCACTTTGCTCCAGCCATGAGGGGCAGCTGACAGTCGAGAGCAGTTTCACACCCCAGCCTGGGCACCACGCCCTGAAGGCCAGCTCTCCTGCCTCCGACGGCCACCAGCACAAGACCACTGGATCTTGTTCTCCCCAGGGTAATATTCCATTCCCCCCAGACCTTAGGGGTGTGGTTGGCGATTTTATGCTCAAACAAGACAGAAAGATGGAGAAGATGTAAGAGGATGGACCTTGGACAAGAGGGATGCAGATCCTCAGAGTGAAGCGAGGGAGGTGCTGGAGATACAACACTGAGACAGAGCGGAGACTTCTGATGTCTGGAACAGGCTGTGCAGCGCCCAGGAGGAGCCGCTGAGCTGCAGGAGATCTCAGCAGAAATGACCCAAGGCAGAAGTAAGCTCAAGACCGAAAAAAAAACATGGCGGCCATTTCAAGAATGTCAGTTCTGCCTCTCCAAGGACATGGGCGGGCTCTCCATCTTCCGGGATCTTCTACAATTCCTTATGTCGGTGTTCTATAATTTTCATTGTAGAGGTCTTTCACCTGCTTGGTTAAATTTATGCCTAGATATTTAATCTTTTGAGGCTATTGTAAATGGAATTGTTCCCCCGATTTATTTATTTATTTATTTATTTATTTATTTATTTATTTATTTTTTAGCAGATTCATTATTGGTGTATGGAAAAGCTCTGGATTTTTGTAGGTTCATTTTGTATCCTGCTACTTTGTTGTCTTTGTTTACCAGCCCCAGAAGTCCTCTGGTGGAGTTTTTTTGGAGCTACTAACTAGTTCTATAATTCATATGGAAGAATAAAAGACCCAGAATAACCAAACCATTCTGAGCAATTCGAATAAAAGCCCCAGACTAGCCAAAGCAGTTCTGAGCTGGGAGCACCACAATTCCCAACTTCAAATTAAACTACAGAACTATAGTAACAAAATCTGTATGGTACTAGTATAAAAACAGACATGTAGACCAATGGAATAGCACAGTAGACACAAAGACCAATTCACACAGACACAGGAACACGTATACACTGGGGTGGGATTGGAAATTAGCACAACTTCTACGAAGATCAGCATGGAGGGTCCTCCAACACTAGGAATGGAAGCGTTATATGACGCAGCTATACCCTGTACCGCGCCTCAGTATTTATCCAAAAGAATCAGAGACAGCACGCTCTAGAGATCCACGCACACTCATGTTTATAGCAGCACAATTCACAGTTGCCAAGTTAGGGACCCAACGTAGGTGTCTGCAACAGATGGATGGGTGAGGACAGCATGGGACATATACACAGAGAGGTCTTGTTCCACCCAAAGGAAGAACAAAATTATGCCATTTGCAGGGAAATGGATGGAACTAGAGACCAACACACTAAACAAGATTAGCCAGACTCAGAACACCCAAGATCACACTTTTTCTCTCCTGTGTGAAAGCTAGAAAGAAAAAAGGAAAGAGAAAGGGAAAAGGCCTCATAAAAATTTGAAGAGAGACCACCAGAGGGTCATGGGAGGAGGCTGGGGGACAGAGGAGAGGAGGTTTCCCTCCAGAGGCACAGGGGGATTATGTGCTGTGCATGTATGAATATATCACAGAGAAAATCATTGTTATGAATAATTATGCTACACCGAACAAAAGAGAAAAAGGGAAACAGTTAGATTAAATAACATTAAATATTTATTTTCAGACTGATGCATCATATAAATCATCTATAAATAATAAATATGCTGTTTTTATTTTTTTTTTGTAACACTGAAACAAAACAGCACATCCAACAAGTTGGGATTATGACAAAAAGGTGTAATTTGCACATGAGGGGAATGCCAGAGAAGAAATATAGAAAGGACAGAAGAAATATATGAAACAAGAATCACTGGGAATTTTTCCCCAAATGAATGTCAAGACACTAAACCAAAGGAAGCCCAGAGAGCAACAGGCAGAAAAATGTAAACAAAATCATAGCAGCTACAACACAGTTCCTTTCCAAACCACAGAAAATCAAAGAGAAAAGAGAGAAAAAAAAAAAAAAAAACTTGAAGTGAGCCAGAGGAAAGTATGCCTTCCCTGGAGAGGATCAAAGAAAAGAATTCCTTCTGACCTCGACCTCTCCTCCAAGACCCTGCAAGCAGGAAGAGCATGGCCTGAAATATAAAACCTGTGGAGGAAAAAAAAAAAAAAAAAAAAAACTCCACCAGCCTGAATTCTGTGCTCCGCGAAATTCTCCTCCATGCTCGAATCCATTTGCGATTTTTACACTTCTCTTTTTGCGACGTGTTTTGAGTTTCATTCCTTGGTGGTTGGAAAAGATACTTGGCATAAATTCAGTCATCTTAAGGTGGAAAATCCAGTTGTGTGCCCTGGTGTACGGTCTGTCCGGGAGAATGGTTCGCAGCCCCTTTGGAGATGGGGAATCGGGCTGTTTGGGGGTGACACCACCCATCTACCTCTGTCTGTTCGGTCTTATGGCATTGTTCAAGTCCTCTTTTTTAATATTGATATTGTGCCTGGTTATTCTATCTGCTATTGGAAGGGAAATTGAAATAGCATGCACTGTTGTGTTACTGCCAATTTGCTCCTTGGAGTCTCTCCATGTTTTCTTCATACATTAGGCGCTGTGGGGTAGTGGCATCATTACCCTGCCAACACATCCATGCTCCAGTCCCCTCTCCTGGTTCCTCCACAAGCACCTGCTCTGCAAACCTGGGAACCACTGTTCCTGCAGGCACAGCTCTGTCCTGGCTGCCCCGCGCAGGAGTTCTGCAGGTGCCCAGCTTGCTGCTGCCCACCAGCTCCCTCTCCTGGTGAACTGGTACTAGTGCAGCAGCCCAGGGACACTGCTGCCCTGGACCTATGGCCACTGGGCCCATGCTCCAGCCTCAGCTCCATGCACCGCAGCCTCGTTGCACTGCCACCTCAAATGCACCTGCAATGTAGACCCAGTGCCAAGAGGGGTCTCCAGCCATGACTTCTTTAATAGGAAACAAAGAGAAATCCAAGGACTCCTGCAGCCTTCATCTCCAAGAAACCCCGAAGCCCTCACTGCAGCTGCAGACTCTCACACCCTAGGTTACTGAGGTTGCACAGAAGGGACTAGAGAAACACAGAGGGAGCACCGCCGAGACCTCTCTGGAGCTGTAACTGTGGAGCTGCACCCAGCCTGCACCCTCCCACTTCCTGCAGGTGAAGCTCCTGACGTGCTGAAGCCAGTCCTCAAAGTCTGGAGGAGGCAGCTGCTCACCCCCTGACACACCCATTGATTGGCACACACATACACAGAATGAAACATTATTTAGTCTTAAAAAAGTAAAAAATTTTACCATTTGCACCAGCATAGATGAACTCAGAAGACTATATGCTAAATAAGATAAGCCAGATACAGAAAGATAAGACACTGCATGATCTGACTTCTGTTTGAAATCTAAACTAGTTAAATTCAAAGAAGCAGAGACTGCACTGGTGGTTACCAGGGGCTGGGATGGAGGTGCAAAGTTTTAATTAGATGGCAAAATAATTTTGGGAGATTTGTTGTACAGCATGGTGAAGTATAGTTAATAAAAATAATAAAATGCAGTACTATGGCTGATGTATATAGATTATTTCAACAAAAGCAATACACATTCTTCTCCAGTTCCCATAGACTATTCACCAAGATAGACCACATTCTGTGCTACACAACTTCATTGATTTAAAAGGTTAGAAATCATACAATATCGTCTCTCAGATAACATAAGATTAAACTGAAATCAATGAGAAAAAGATAACTGGAAAATGCCAAAATATATCAAGACTAAATGACATACCTCTAAATAACAGATGGGTCGAAAACTAAATCTCAAGAAAATTTAATAAATTCCAAGATGAATCAAATGGAAATAAAAGTACAACCTACCAAAATCTGTGGGAGGCAAATTTGTGGGATATCAGAAATAAAAGAGGGGCCACCTCTATTTAACCCCATGGACATTAAAAGAGTAATAAAGGGATGCTATAGAAACCCTAAGCTCACAAACTTGATGATCTAGATGAAATAGTCCAATGCTTTGAAAAATATCATCGGCTAAAGCTCACACAGGAAGAAATAAACAGTCTGAATAGGGTTATATCAATTAAAGAGGTTGACCTGATAACTAATAACCTTGTAAAACAAAAAGCACCAGGCCCACAAGCATGGATTCACCAGAGAATTCTATCAGACACTTAAGGAAGAAATGATGCCAATTCTCTACAGCCTCTTTCAGAAGACAGAAGCAGAAAGAATACTTCCTCATTCATTCAATGAGGTAAACATCACACTTAAACCAAAACCCAAGACATTGCAAGGAAACTATAGACCAGTATCTCTCATGAACATAGACACAAAAACCTTCAACAAACGATTACCAAATTGAAACCAACAATGTATAGAAAGAATTATATACCACGATCAGGTGGGATTTATCCCAGGTATGTATGACTGGCTCAATAGCAGATAAATAATGAGCAGAATCCATCACATCATCAGGCTAAAGAAGAAGGAAGATCACATAATAATGACATCAGTAGATGCATAAGCATGAGGCAAAATTTAATGCTGTTTCAGTCAGCAGTCTCCCTGCCATGGCTCAAAACGCCTGACCACACAACTCAGAGAAAGAAAAATGGATTTGCTCACAGGTTGGGAGATTTCAGGGGTTCAGTTCACATTAGGCCAGTTATTTCTCCAGAGCTCAGGGCATGGTGGCGGTAGGAAGAGAGAGAGAGGGGGGGGGGATCTGCTCTCACATCACAAAGGCTGGAAACAAGAGGAGGAAGGGGGGAAGGACCATATATAATCCACAAGGTCACACCCCTGGGGATCCCCTCCTCAGCACCCAAGCCCGCCTCCAACATGGCTGCCTTATCTACATGAGTTCTAGGAAGACATTCTAAGTCAAAACCATAATAAATGCCCATTAGGATATATATATTTTTTTCCAAGTGAAACTCTTAGCAAACTAGAAATTGAGGGGAACTTCCTAAGCTTGATAAATAATATCTACAAGAAAACTTCAGCTAACAGCATATTTAATAGTGAGAAATTCAAAACTCTCCCACTAGAATCAGGAGCAAGGCAAGGATGTCCCCTCGTCATTCCTTATCAACCCCTCTCGCCATTCCTTATCAACGTACGTCACGCACAATGCAGTAAGACTAGGAGAGAAAACCTACAGTGAGTGGTAAGAAGAAATAACACTTGTCCAAAGGTGATATAACCATCTAGGTAGACAGTCCCCAAGAACCCACAACAAAAACCTTGGTGCTCATCAGCAATTGCTTATGATATCAAGGTTGCAGGAAAAAGATCAAGCACTTTCCTACCTAGAGCAATAGACAAGTAGGACCTGAAGTTGAAAATAAAAGCCCATTTACAGTGGTATCTCCCCAGAAATGAAATATGTAGGTACACAGCCAAAGGAACCCCATTGTCCCACTAGTTTTTCTTTGTTTCAAAAGCAGGTTATCTGAAGGAAAATGACTGGCCCCGGCCATAGCAGATCGTGACGGTTTCAGGTTGAAGAGACAAAAGCTGGCATGTTGAGGAGTTGATACAGATATCACACCCACCCGTATCTACCCTCTTGAGTCCCTGAGCATTCCTAGACCAATTTAAAATGTGTTCCAGAGCCGGGTGTGGTGGCGCACGCTTGTAATCCCAGCATTTGGGAGGCTGAGACCGGAGGATCCGGGTTCGCGGCCAGCCTCAGCTACCTAGTGAGGCACACCGCAACTTAGTGAGACCCTGCTTCAAAATAAAGAATAAAAAATAGGGCTGGGGGTATAGCTC
>PVLC010043060.1:0-12702 GCA_004027655.1 Graphiurus murinus | reverse complement strand
AAAAAAAAAAAAAAAAAGAACCAAAAATGAAAGCAAAGAAGAGAAGTAGAAAGGGAGTAGGAGTGGCAGAGATGGCAGCTTGTTGAATACTGAACCTGTGAGCTGAGGAATGTGGTTCATGTGGTTCAAGGGTAAAGAGACTAAAGGAAAGGTCAGCTTGAAGTCTGGGTCTGGAATAAGGCTTCCCTAATCTACCATGCAAGGTGAATAAAACTATCATGGATCACTGATTAGGCCTATATAAATTGAACTGGATTTCTAAGAGGGAGAGGGAGACTACCCTGTATCCAAGATCTGGGTCAAACTGTTTACTAACTCAAATGTCTGAAATTGCAATATTCATACCTGCTCTGCAGGATGGGCATAACACACTTTCAACATGGAAAAGATTCTAGCCTGAGGAACCCAGTCATTGTGCAGTGTGGAGTCCACTCAAAACTTCAGAAATGATTGAATATAGAGAATGAGACAGAAACGGAAAGGATGAGAGAGAAAACAAACTCCCAAACAGGAAAAGCCTGTAAATGATTATGAAAACTGACACTAAAGAGGCAGCTGACAAACGAAAAATCAGTTACTGGGAGATGAATTCAATAGAGACAAAATGAAAATAATAAAGCAATATGAAAAAGGCAAATATGTTGATAATCTCAATGAGATAAAGGACTGAATTTTATCAACTAAAATAAAAAACTAAATATTTTTGAGACAAAGCAATTATAAATTAATGAATAGATTTATTTAAAAACATTTTGGTACTAGGAATTGGACCCATGGGAACTCTATCTTTGAGCTATACCCCAGCTCTTTTTTTTTTTAACTTTTTATTTTGAAACAGGGTCTCTATAATTTGCTGAGGCTGACCTCAAACCTGCAATTCTCCTCTCTCAGCCTCCCAAGGACTGACATTACAGGAATGTACCACTATGCGCAACAAAAACTTTTTAAAAAAGTAATAATAGAGCCAGGCCTGGTGATGTAAGCCTGTAATCCCAGTACTTGGGAGGCAGAGGAAGATTGTAGGTTTGAGGACAGCCTCAGCAAGTAGTGAGACTCTCATCAACCTAGAGATTCTGATTTAATTCTTCTACTTTAGGGCCTGGTTATATATATATATTTAACTTTACATCTCAGTGCTTTATTGTAAAGTTAAAATTACTGTTATTATTCATTGTAGATCCTTTCACTTTTCCAAGTGTTCAAAGCATGTATAGTTTTTATTTGCTCCATATTTTTTTTTTTACCATATTTCTTTCTTTCTTTCTTTCTTTTTTTTTTTTTTTTGGTCCTGGGGATTGACCTCAGTCAGGTACATTCTGCCTCTGAGCTACTCACCCCCAGCTCTTCTTATTTTTTATTTTTGAAACAGGGTCTTGCTAAGTCACTGAGGCTAGCCTCGAATCTGTGATCCTCCTCTCTCAGCTTCTTTAGTACTGTGATTACAGGCATGTACCACCATGCCACGTTTTTGTTTCTTTCTAACAGGATGATCAAGGTAAAGAACAATACCAGAGTTTAGTGATGTGTTTAGCGGGTGTGATGGTAGCTCACATAACGTCCAAAATATTAAATTCTTTAACTCATTGTAGGAGAAATGGGAGCCAAATTCACTGAAATTAATTTCAGTGGAAATTTGAACAAAACTTTTAATACTAAAGAATTAATTGGAGAAAACTCTACATACTATATTTTAAAGAAGAAACCTTCCGGTCACTTCAGAAAGGACTGAATGACCTTTCAATTTTTTAATTCTAAAATTGGACTGCATACAGTAACATTCTATTCAACAATGCTTTTGAAAGAAATATGTAATATAATGGGTTTGTTGCTGAGTTATGACTCAGTAGGGCATTTAATTTGCCCTTGATTGAACCTTGAGACACTTGACACCAGGGCATTCTGACTGTGGTTTCTGCTCTGGATTTCCCTTTCCAGGTTGTCTTTTCATTTAAAATTAAATTGAAAACTATCTGTTTGTTGCTGCTTTCAACCATCTGGAAATGCATATATATATTATTATTTTTTTTTTTTGGTGGTGGTACTGATGATTCAAACAAAGGGCAGTCTACTTCTGAGCTACACACTCAGACCTTTTTAAATTTTTTGTTTGGAATCAGGGTCTTACTTTGTTGCAGAGAGTTAAGACTCTTAGTTAAGTTGCTGAGGCTGGTTTTGAACCTGTGATCCTACTCAGCCTCCCAAGTATTCAGATTATAGGTGTATACCACCATGCCCAGCTAGAAATGTACTATTGAATAGCCTACAAAACCGACTTGGATTTCTCTCTTCCTACAGATTTTGTTGATGTGAAACAGTAAAGTCAACTGAATTTTGGCTTTACCATTAGAGCAAAAGTCACAAAATTCTCAAATTGCTATGCTTTTGATTGCATTAATAAGATTTTGGATAGTCAAATATACATAAATAATCTGCATAAATATGTCAAGAATGATAGAAAAGATACTCATAAGCCATTCCTTTTTAAAAAATTTACATTACCTTCATTCACATAAAATTTACTGGGTACTTCTGAGTCTGAAGCTATCATAGGAACTCGTGACACAGATATGAGCCAATTAGCAATTCTATGGTTCCTACATTTGTAGAGTTTAAATAAGTAAGTCAACCCAGTGTGGTCTATTCTAGGATAGTAGTACAAGGTGCTCTAGGAGCATTTAGAAGAGGCATCTTTTCCAACTCTGCACGTGCAGTGTTATTCAGGGCATGCTTCAAATGCATAGAGCATATGTGCATCTGCACATAAACACAAGCTTGATTTGCTAATTTTAATACCTGAGAGAGCCAATCCTATAGACTATTTTTCCTAGGAAGCAATGTCTTCTTCAGTCTAAAGAGAAAATCAGGGGATTTCCTTGATAAAGCAAATTAAACAGGTATGTGTCATTTCCACAGACTTTGCCAAATTTTGGACTGTCTCCATTACTTCCATCTCAGAATCTATCTATACTCAGAGTTCTAACTTGAGATGTCATTGCTGCAGCTACTAGATTTCCAGCTCTCTGAGGTCAAGCAAATGGTCAATGTCACCATCATGGTTACCAGTAATTTGTATAGAAATCATATAATGTAGGGGTGCTTAAATGAATAAAAGACAAGATGCATTTTAATAAAAACCATAAAAATATGTGGAAAAACAGATGGGATAGGGACTATCACTGTCAATGTCACATAACTAGCAGAGGGCTGTGCTCTGGAGATTAGAGGCTAGTGTATCTATTCTAGGACCAATCGTGATGGAAGAAAAAGTATTCATGATAATTTATGATTGTCTATCTAACCAATAGCCAAGAGCTTATGCTTTCCTAATGTAAAATTATGTATAATTTTTTTTTAGCAATCTTTCCCCCCACCCTTGAAAAACCAAGAACTCTTCCTTGTATTTTTCGGACAAGTAGTTGTAATTTAGTTTAAAAAATCTTAATATATTGATCAGTTCTATAAGTTTTTTGGTTGACTTTGTTGGGTCTTCTAAGTATAATATCATGTCATCTGCAAAAAAGGAATAGTTTTAGTTCTGCTTTCCCTATTTTTACCCCTTTGATTTCCTTCTCTTGCCTTTGATTGGGTTATTTGTTTTCTTAGCTGTGAGTTTCTTGAGTTCTCTGTATATCCTAGATATTAGTCCTCTATCAGAAGAGTGGCTGGCAAAAATTTTCTCCCACTCTGTGGGTTCTCTGTTGAGGGAGTTTCTTGATAGTTTCCTTTGCTGCACAGAAGCTCTTCAGTTTAATGCAATCCCATGTATTGATCTTCCTTTGAATTGTTTGTGCTTTTGGGGTCTTCTTGAGAACGTTTTTACCTGTGCCTTTGTATTGTAGTGTTAACCCTATGCCCTCTTCAAATAGCTGCAAGGTCTCTGGCCTAACTTCCAGGTCTTTGATCCACTTTAAGTTGACTCTTGTGCAAGGTGAGAAAGTGGAGTTTATTTCCATTTTCCTACATATGGTTAACCAGTTTTGCCAACACCATTTGTTGAAGAGACAATCTTTTTTCCAGTGTATATTTTTGTCTTCTTAGTAAAAAATCAGTTAATTTCTATTAACTAGAGGGGAAAAAAAAAACAAACAAAAACAAGACATATGCCAAGATGTAGATACAACTCTTGCCATACTAGAAGGAGATCTTTTGAATACAAATCTCTCTATGGAAGCTATGAATGGTGGCTCAGACCTGTAATTCTAGTATTTAGGAGTCTGAAACAGGAAGAGTGCAGGTTTGAGGACGCCCTCAGCAACTTGGTGAGATCTTGTTTCAAGATAAAAATATAAAATAGGACTGGGAGTGTGGCTTGAAGGTAGAATGCCCTTGGGTCCCATCACCAATATCCATCCCTCCTCCCCCTAGTCTTTCTATAGGATACAAACAAATTCAAGAAGTGTACAAAATCTTCCTGGAGGAGGAATCCAAGTGGAGCCCTGAAATATGGCAAGAATCAGGCCAGACAGGAGTGGTGAAAGAGTCTCAGGTTCAATATGGATTGAACAGAGAATAGTGAGATTACAATATGTAGCCATGCACTGATAAGGGCTGTGTCTATAGTGAAGTCAATCTGACACTTTAAGCTTATGAATAAATTATTTAAGATATTTTATTGTGGAAAAATCTATGTGCCAAAGTGGTAAAGACATGGCACTCTTAAAAAACAGTTTTCAGGGACAAATTACATAAAATAAGAAATTCTTAACCTCATATAGACAAAATCTATTTGTAATAGTTTTCTGATATTTAGATGATATATTATTATTGACTTTATTTTTCTCCCATGTTACATTTTCCAGAATCAGATTAATTTAACCTTCATGTACTTGGAAGTTATATACTAGGTCACCTCAAACTGGTCCTTTTTTACTGAGAATATCATCTTAACATTTTCAGTGAAATGCACATTCCAGAGAGTTGGTATCATTTCTATTTCCCTACTGATGCTTCCTGCTTACCAGTCTTATGTACACGTAAGGCAGTTGCTCAAAGGACAGTGGATCTGACACTAGGCTGGGGGAGTGTCATCTCCATAATAATCATTGATTTGCCACACATGGCTTCAGATGTTTTATACTGTATGGTATGCTGGAAAGGAAGTGGACTCTAGAGAATCAGAATTGAGCTTGAATACAAGCTAGTTCTTGTATTTAAGACTAAAAAATTGGGAAGATTAATTGTCCTTTCTACGTCCCAGTTTTCTAATATGTAACAGGAATAAGTCCATCACTCCAGGATTTTTTTGAATATTAAAAATTTAATGCATATATATATATATACATATATATGTTACTGAAACATGATTAAGGTGGTATAAGAATCGCTATTGTTTATCAATAATAATGGGTTATTTCTACAAACCAATAGTGTGTATTTTATGGAGACTGGGCAAAGAAGTTAGAAGTTTTAAGGAACATGCATTTTAAAGATTTTTTTTTTACTAGAGACTTTTTATTTTTTATTTTTATACTTTTATTGGTGTGTTATAGTCTCATATCATAATGCAGTTCAGCGTGATAGTGACATACATACACACGGAACTTGGTGAGCTTCCCTCTGGCTCCCTCCCCACTACCCCCTTCCCATACGTGATACTAAGATTGGCACTGGTATTCTTACATGCCATGTTTCATGAACACTTTAAATGATATGATCAAGTAAAATTTCATATATTATAAAATCAGAATTCAAATGATTCCAACTATGCATAAGTGGTTTCTGGGTGGAATTAAGTATAATTTGAAAGATCCTAACATCTCTATTAAACCTCAGATGTAGTTTTATTGCTCCTTTGTTTTGGGGAGTTTCTTCTTGTAACATTGTGTATTAAGCTCAGAAGCTTCCTAACTACATTTCCACTGTCTAGATTATAGAAGGACTTAGAAACCAATAAACACATTAAGTATATCCTATTCTTGATATGGCAAAATTTATATGTTTCTAATATATAATGAGAATATAGTATTTGTATTGTAATAATAATCACATAATAAGTATCTAAATTTTCAGATTATTATTAATGTAATCGCTGTGTCCAATATGATAAACTAGAAAGGATCTCTTTTTAATATAATTTTATTGTTGCATTGTGGTCTCATATCATAATGTTAATGATAGTGACATACATGCACACAGCACTTGGCAGGCTTTCCCTGGTTCCCTCCCCAGTCTCCCTCCCCTTATCCATTGACATTGGTATTCTCACATATATACATAATGCCGATGGAAGTGATTCCCTCATCAATCCTCCTCTCCTCACTCCCCCTTCCCCTAAACCCACCTCCCTGGCTCCACTGAAGTTTCCTCCATTTTCTGAAGCCACTCTGGTATACCGATTACTCTCTAGCTTCCATATATTAGAGAAACCATATGACCCTTCACTTTCTGTGACTGCTAATCTCAGTTAACATAATATTCTCCAGGTCCACTCATTTTCATGAAAATGACATAATTTTGCTCTTTTTAGTGGCTGAGTAGAATCTTATTGTTTGGATATCCCACAATTTTGTAATCCATTCATCTGTTGATGGACACCTACATTGGTTCCATAATTTGGCTATTGTGAATTGTGCTGCTATGAACATGTATATGCATCTATTACTGTATTTCTTTGATTTCATTCCCTCTGGAAAGATACCGAGGAGTGGTATAGCTGGATCATATGGTGGATCCATTCTCATTTTTCTGAGGAATCTCCACACTGATCTCCGTAGCAGCTGAACTAATTTGCAATTCCACCAGCAGTGTAGAAGAGTTCCAATTTCCCCACATTCTCACTAACATTTATTGCTGTTTGTCTTCTTAATGATTATTCTGATGGGGTTAGACAGAATCTCAGTGTAGTTTTGATTTGCATCTCCCTTGGTTGCTAATGATGTTGAACATTTTTTCATGTATTTATTGACCATTTGTATCTATTTTCTTGTGAAGTGTCTATTTTAGTTCAATTACCCATTTCCGTATTGGGTCATTTGTTTTTTTTTTTTAGAGTAAAGTCTCTTAAGTTCTTTGTATATTCTAGATATTAGTCCTCTATCAGAGGGATAGCTGGCAAAGATCTCCCATTCTGTAGACTTTGTCTTTAGACTCTTCATGGCTTTCTTTGATGAGCAGAAACTTTTTAGTTCAATGCTATCCCATTTATTAATTCTTCTTTTAATTTCATGAGCTTTGGGAGTCTTGTTGAGGAAGTTTCTACCTGTGCCTATATTTTGGAGTATTGGGCCTATGCCCTCCTCTAATAGCTTCAAAACTTCTAATTAGAAAGGATCTTGAGTTGAGAATTGGATTCAGGACATTGGTTTCTTAGAGTAAGTTGGAGTTATTCTGCAGTGTTGATAAACATGGTATGTTAAGAACTATGAGGAAAGGCTGGGTGTGGTGGTGCATGCTTGTAATCCCAGTACTTGGGAGGCTGAGACAGGAGGATTGTGGGTTCATGGCCAGCCTTAGCTACTTAGTGAGGCTCCCCTCAACCTAATGAGATCCTATTTCAAACTAAAGAATAAAAAAATAGGACTGGGGGTGGAGCTCAGAGGTACAATGCTCCTGGGTTCAACCCCTAATACCTCAAAAAAAAAAAACTCAACCAACCAAACAAACAAACAAAAAAAATCAAAAGAACTATGAGGAATAACTCTAATTGTAGAGAACAGTTTTTTCCTTGGGTAAAATAAAATCTTTATGACTTTGAAAATGAAGGTGAAGGGACCAAAGGTGGATAATATGAATTTGTGATGGAAATATACAAAAGAAAATAAAAAGGAAAAACCTAAAGTAAAATATGGGAATTACCAAAAAGCCCTCATTATGGTTATAAATTAGCCCCTTGAAGATCTCATAAATGGATGTTTGGAGTTGATGTAATTGCATCTTGAGGGTTGTAATCCCAGCAGTGGATAAATCTATTGTAATAGATTAATCTGGTAGGCTGGATGTGAGTCCATTGGAGTTGTGACCTTGGAGATTATATTTGATTCTTCCTCCCCCTGCTTCCTTTCTTACTTCCGGGCCCTATGATGTGAGGAACACAGTCCACGGAATCTCCCACTCTCTGACTCTCTCTCTGACTCTCGTGGCCATGCCCTGAGACCCTCGGACCCTGTCCTCACATGAACTGAACCCAAAACCGTAAGAAAATAAATCGTTCCTCTAAATTATGTGGTCAATCGTCTAAATTATAACTTCAAGAATGCTGATGGATATAGCTTTCCAGATGAGAAACTTAAATTTATAATACACAAGCTATCTTTCCACTTATCTTTTTAGTCATTCTATTATGAAAAATTATATACACTTACAAAAACAGACAAAATAGTACAATGATCCCCAGTGTCATCACTCAGATTCAATAATTATCACTTGCTATCCAATTTGCTTTTATATTTCATCCAGCATCCCTACATTTTCTAGATCATTTTGATGTATATCCCAGACAGTGTTAATATTGAAATATTCAATATAAAAGAATAATTTTGGAGATGTGACCAAAGTATCATATTTCACTTAACAATTACTAACAATATATGAATATCATCATATAACCAATTAGTGTTCAGCTATTCCTGTCTCTTAAATATGTATATCCATATGTGTGAATGCATGTGTATATAAACCCACACATAAAAATACATGCATATGTATAAACACATACATGTATACATAAATATGTATAATTCATTTTAAAAATCAAGGTCTGCCAAGGTATTACTGGCTGGTTATAGGCCTTAGACCCATGATATTTAGGTCTAGAGTTTTGACCAATTTTAATTTAATTTTGTGTGAGTTAGAGAGAATACTTGATAAGTTGTGTTATATATTGTTCTATATTTCTATCATGAGGAGTGTACTATCTTGATATCTCTTTTTACGGTGTTAGCAGCCATTAGTGGTTGTTGCCTATATCACAAGAAAACAAAATGTTGCCCATGAGCCAAATTGCCCTTCAGCCTATTTTTGTAAATAAAGTTTTATTGGAAAATACACATTCATTTTTTTAATGTCTATGGTATTTTTCATGCTATCACAGGAGTTGTAAAAGAAATCATATAGGCCTCAAAAATTAAAATATTTACCATCTGACTATAGAAAAAAGGTCTGATGACTGACCTCTGGCCTAAAAACATTCTTTTGATAGATTATTAGTTACTGAATTACATCATCAATTATTGGCTGACATATTTCAATAAAGAAAAACTTCCCTTATCAGTTGTTTCAGCTATTACATTGCTCTGAGGTACAGATTATATAGAAGAAGCATAATAAATATTTGATTTGGTAGTTTCAAAAATGATGAGTTGGTTTCTCAGCATTTTTCAGAATCAAACAGTGGGTTGTTGGTTTTTATTTTATTATGACCTCATTGATTTGAATATTTTAGATGCATTTCCATCCATGGCTTTTTCTTCACTTATTGATGTTTAATTGTCTCAGGTCAGGCCATCGAAAACATCTTCAGATAAGCTATATAGTCATTTTATTACCCTGGTCATCTTTGTTTCCTTGCTTTGCTATGACAAAATGTTCAAGGATTATCTATCCATATGAATATATGTATGTATGTATGTATACTATCTTGTTATCTCTTTCTATGGTGTTAGCAGCAGCAAGTATGAGTATATCTATATCTATATATATATATAATATTTAGAGTCAACTATGAGGATCTAGAGATTTTATTTAATATTTTCAGTAGGCAGAGCTAAGAAATATTTTAATTAAATTCAGCAAAGTAGCAGGATACAAAATAATCTATACAAATCAAGAGCTTTTCTATACACCAACCATGAATCCACTGAGATAGAAATCTGAAAAAAATTCCATTCACAATAGCCTCAAAAACAATAAAATAATAGGAAAAAATCTACCCAAGGAGGTTAAAAAATCTTTACAATGAAAACTACAAAACAGTACAGAAATAAATTGAATAAGACCTTAGTAGATGGAAAGAACTCCCATGCTTTTGGATAGGCAGAAGAAATATCAAAATGGCCATTCTACCAAAAGTGATCTCAGATAAAATCTCTATTAAAATAGTAAGGTTATTCTTCACAGAGCTAGAAAATCAATCCTAAAATTCCTGTGGAAAAACAAAAGATCCAGACTAGCCAAAAACAATTCTCAGCAATAAGAACTATGCAGGAGGCATCATGATACTTGACTTCAAACTACATTACAGAGCAATAGTAATAAAAATAGCATGCTATCAGCACAAAAACAGACACACAGACCAATGAAACAGAATAGGAGATTCAGAAACAAATCCACACACTCACAGCCAATTGGTTTTTGACAAAGGTGACAAAAACATACACTGCAGAAAAGAAAACTGATTTTCCACTTGTAGAAAAATTGAAGTTAACCCCAATCTCTCATCCTGCACAAGAGTCAATTCAAGATGGACCAAAGACCTGGAAACTGGACCAGAGATTTTGCAATTATTAGAAGAGGGCATAGGACCAATCTTCCAACATATATGCACTGGTAGAAACTTCCTCAATAAGACTCCTAAAGCACTACAACTTAAAATGATAATTAATAAGTGGAATGGCATTAAATTAAAGTTTCTGTGCAGTGAAAGAAACCATCAAGAACCTTAAGAAAATGCTGACAGAACGGGAGAAGATATTTGCCAGCTACTCCTCTGATAGAGTAGTATCTAGAATATACAAAACTTTAAAAACTCAAACTTAACACTAAAAAAACCCTACCAAAAAAAGGACAAAATGAACTAAATAGACAATTCACAAATGAAGTACAAACGGTCAATAAATACACTAAAAATATTCAACATCATCAGCAGAGAGATGTAAATCAAAACTATACTGAGATTCTATCTAACTCCAATTAGAATGCTCATCATCAAAATACAACAATAATAAATGCATACTGGTGAGAATGTGGGGAAATAGGAGTACTTATACATCATTTGTGAGATTAAGAATTAAGGTAGCCACTTTGGAGATCAGTGTGGAGGTTTCTCAGAAGATTGAGAATGGAACTAACATATGATGCAGCTATACCACTCCTGAATATCTTTCCAAAGGGATTGAAATCAGAATATTATTGTGACACATGCATATCTATGTTTATAGTAGTATAATTCACAATAGCCAAATTATGGAACTAGCCTAGGTGTCCATCAACAGATGAACATATTAGAAAACTATGGGACATACACAAAATGGGATTCTACTCGGCCATAAAGAAGAACAAAATTATGTCACTTGCTGGAAAATTGATGAAACTAGAGAATATTATGCTAAGTGAGATCAATCAGTCATAAAAATGAAGGATTATATGTTTTCCCTCATATGTAGAAACCAGAGAGAAATTGAGATACAAAAAAGATTCCAGGCAAAGGGGAGAAACCCTAGTGGAATTATGGAGGGGGCTTGAAGGAGGGAAGAAATGTGTAGGGAAGATCTGATGAAGGCAACACTTCAATGAACACAATGTACATATATAAAATTATGAATGCCAATCTAATTTCATGCATAGGGAAAGGTTGGATACAGGATGGGAGCCAGGTGTGTATGGGGAGCACACCAAGTGTTGTGTGGATATCTGTCTCTATTGCTCTGAATTTCATCATGATGTGTGATTATAATGTACCAATAAAATGAAGAAAAATATTTCATGGATACTTGCAATTCAAATCAGATCTAAAGTTTTCACTTAACCTCATCTGTTCAGTCGGCCAAAATTCCTCGGTTCACAGTGGCACAAATATAATTACTTGTTTTTTAATCCTATTAATACCTGAGAATAATAATACTAAGGACATTGTTCTTTTTGTATCATTTTTCTCCTATGTTATATCTCACTAGAAAATGTGTATGATTAAATATATTAAATATTATGTCTTAAAATGATTTGTAAGTTTTGTATTTTGTTATAATCTCAACACAAATTTGGTTTTCAAATGCTAAGTAATTAGCTTTTCTTCTACTCTGGCCCAAATTTTACTTATAACTCCGGCCAGTCATCATAAAGCTTTTATTTTTCATCTCATGCAACCAGGAGAGACTGTTAATGATCTTCTCTTCTTGCACTTTTCAGAAGAAGAAGAAAAAAAAAAAACCCACCAAAACAACAACAAAGAACTTCTCCCATTAGCATAAGCAGTCCACCACTGAGCATGTATTTGTGCAAAGATTCCTTGCAATAAGTATTTTCCCTACACTGAAGTAGCCAGACATACTGGATGGGCCTGCCTTCACTAACCGCTGCCTTATGCTGGGGAGATGATTAGAGTAAGGACACCTATCAAGGTTATCTGTATCCTTCATAACTGGAGAATTTGCTTTCCTAGGAATCATAATATTCTCTGTGCTACCACTTTCTAAAATGTAGAAAAGTAGGGAAATAGATCACCTAAAATGTAGTAAATAGAAACAGTTTCTTAAAAAACATATGACTTAAAATAGTAAGAAGACAGAAGATACAATGGGCTTGATGGGCTCAACTATATCTCCAAATATTTTTTCTTTCCCATAGTCAGTACATGTTTAAGTAAGATTTTGCATATGAAAATCTTAATCCTTAGAAGTGAAATAAAATATGTCAATGTCTAGGCTGAATAATAAAATGGCTATTTAAGAGCACTATATGCATGCCAATAAATCACAGGGCATCTCTCTCTCCTTCTTCTCTCCCTAGTGGGATAAACATGGTTTGTCACATTCAGAGAATATTGTATAC
>PVLC010043059.1:0-12696 GCA_004027655.1 Graphiurus murinus | reverse complement strand
GGTTTTTTTTTTTTTTTTTTGGAGGTGGGGATTGAACTCAGGGGCTATACCCCCAGCCCTATTTTTTATTCTTTATTTTGAAACAGGGTCTCACTACATTGCGGAGGGCCTCACTAGGTAACTGAGGCTGGCCTCGAACCTGGCCTCTGGTCTCAGCCTTCCAAATGCTGGGATTACAAGTGTGCGCCACCACGCCCGGCTCCAGAAGCAAGTGTTTAATCACTTGAGCACTAACTCAAATTACGAAAAAAAAAAAAAAAATTTATCATCTCCTCCTCCTCCTCCTCTTTTTTTTTTTTTTTTTTTTTTTAATGATATTGAGGATTGAACCTGGGCCATTCTACCTCTGAGCTATACCTCCAGCCTTTTGTATTCTTTATTTTTGAAACAGGATCTGGCTAACCCTAACCCTCTTGCTGAGGCTGGTTTTGAACCTGCGCTCCTCCTGTCTCAGCCTGCCTCTTTCTTTTATGGTCTACATTGCTGCCATCAGCAGGTCTTATCAGAGCTAGCTGCACGGGCTGCACAGCTATAGGACTGTCGTTCTCTTCTGGATTATTATATTAGTTCCTGAAGGGTCTTCATATTCTCTGCTTCTTCCCCCAGTTTGTTCTCAGCCAAGCATCCAGAATGAGCCCAGAAATCCCCTTGTCAAAATAGTCACTTCTGAGCCAGGCATGGTGGTGCACGCTTGTAATCCCAGTACTTGGGAGGCTGAGACCGGAGGATCTGGGTTCTCGGCCAGCCTCAGCTACTTAGTGAGGCTCTCCTCAACTTTGTGAGACCCTGTTTCAAAATAAAGAATAAAAAATAGCACTGGGGGTGTAGCTCAGAGGTAGAAAGCCCCTGGGTTCAATCCCCAGTAAAACACAGACCCACAGACACACACACACACACACACACACACACACACACGCACACGCACATACGTCACTTCTTTTAAAACCCTCTGGGGGTTTCTAATTTTTTTTAATGTGCTTTTATTGGTGCATTATCATCTCACATTATAATGTAAATCATGTTGACAGTGACATACATGCACACAGCACTTGGTCTCCCCTGCCCCCGGCCTCCTCGTCTCTCCCCTTCCCGTACAGAGGACTGAGACTGATACTGGGATTTTCACATATGTACACACAGTCAGTGTTAGTATTTCTACTAATGAACCTCAGTCTCCCCCCTCCCCTTCTTAGACCACCTCCCTGGCTCCACTGAAGTTTCTCCTCCATTATCTGGAGTCCCTCTGGTATCCCAGTGACTCCCTAGCTTGCACATATTAAAGAAAACATAGGTCCCTTTACTCTCTGTGACTGGCTAATCTCACTTAACATAATGTTCTCCAGGTCCTTCCATTTTCTTGCAAATGACATCATTTTATTCTTCTTTATTGCTGAGTAGAATTCCATTGTGTGTATTTCCCATAGTTTTGTGATGCATTCATTTGTTGTTGGACACCTGTGTTGATTCCATAATTTAGCTATTGTGAATTGTACTATGAACATGGGTGTGCATATATTACTGTAGTTCTCTGGTCTCAACCTCTTTGGAAAGATAGCCAGAAGTGATACAGCCAGATCATATGGTGATCCATTCCCAGGTTTCTAAGGAGTCTCCACACTGATCCCCGTAGCGGCTGAACTAGTTTGCAATGCTACCATCAGTGTAGAAGAGTTCCTGTTTCCCCACATCCTCACCATTTATTGTTATTTGACTTATTGATGATTGCCATTCTGATTGGGGTTAGATGGAATCTCAGTGTAGTTTTGATTTGCATCTCCCTGATTGCTAATGATGAGGGGTTCTAGTTTCTAATCTCCTTCTGATAGGAAGCCTGACTAGTGCCTTATTTCATCCCTCCCTCTTCTCCCTTTGGATTCTCTGCCCTGGAACACTGGACAGGCATTCATTCTGCCTCTGGGCCTTTGCACTTGCTCCCTTTGCCTGAGTGCTCTTTTTTAAGCTGTGGTCTTGGCTCACTCTGTCACCTCCTTCAGGGAGGATTTTTCTAACCACCATATTTGAAGCTAAAGTTGCTCTATTCCCGTCTCCTTTGCCTGCTGTTTGTCCACAGTATATATCATCATCCACGCTACTATATGAATTACCTATTTGCTTTGTGGTTTTTCCTATTCTGGAGTAAAAGCTCTACAAGGGCAGGAACCTTGTCTGCTTTGTCGTGCTGAGTCTCCAGCATTAGCAGGCACTCAGTACTTGTGGCATGAACCTTTTTTGTCAAGCGACTTAGTTGAGCCAGCAATGGCAAAGGGGAGGGCCACCTAAAATAAGCGTGCTTCTGGGACATACCCCAGAGGGATGAGCAGTGTCCTGTGATGGCTGTCCCAGGTGTCAACTGAGGTCTGGTTGTCTCGTAGGTGAGAAAATGTTCATTTTTCTCCCTTAGTGAAAATACATGCCTGTTTGCCTTAATATTTCAGAAATTCAACCATTCATAATATACCTTGTTGTTTAAAAGAGTACAAATTATGGCCTGTAGTAACATGAAAACTCATATGCAGTGTGGTGGTGCATTTCTGAAATCCTAGTACTTGGGAGGCTGAGACAGGAGGATTGAAGGTTTGAGCTCAGCATGTGGTAACTTAGTGAAAAGACCTTTTTTTCAAAATAAAAAATAAAATAGGACAGATGGAATACCTCCTGGGGAGGTTCTCAACTAGGGAGTACCATGCACACACACAAAAGGAATAGTGATGAAATTCTGCAAATTACACGTTTTTTGTTTTGTTGCAGTACTGGGGATTGAACCTAGGGGTGCTCTACCACTGAGCTACATCCCCAGCCCTTTTTAGTTTTCATTTTGAGATAGGGTCTCACTAAGTTGCCCACACTGGCCTTGAATTTGTAATCCTGCTACCTCAGCCGGAGTTGGTGAGATTACAGGCATGTGCCACCATGGTCTAGCTATACATGGGGTTTTATAAGGCCCCTACTGGTCCCTGAGTAGACCTAGAGCTCAGAACCCAGGTTAGGTTCAAAAAGAGGGGTATTCATAGAATGGGAAGGTACTAGTTTTCTCTCTCTCCTCTAACCCCCCCCCCTTTTTGTGGTACTGGGAATTGAACCCAGGGACATTCTACCTCTGAACTATACCCCCAGCCCTATTTAATTTTTTATTTTGAAACAGAGTCTCACTAAGTTGCTTAGGCTGGCTTTGAACCTGTAATCCTCTTGTGTCAGCCTCCCAAGTACTGGATTATAGATATGTGCCACCAAACCTGGCTTATTTTTTATTTTGAAACAAGGATTCACTAGGTTGTTGAAGGTCTCACTAAGTTGCTGAGGCTGGCTGCGGACCTATGATCCTCCTGTCTCAGCCTCCAAATACTGGGATTACAAACGTGCATGACCACGCCCAGCCATCTCTCTTCTTTAGTAGAAATTTTCTTGTCTGGAGGCAGTCTGGGTTGTTGAATACATTCATCTTTGGATTTTATAATGAATATGTACCAGTTTCCTCTTTTATAGTCAAAATGTTTAGCAGTAGTAGCTGATGCTGCTTCTGCTTCGTCTTTGTCTTCGTCATCTTCTTCTGGTACTAGTGATTGAACCCAGAGGCAATCTACCTTTGAGGCACTCCCCCAGACCTTTTTTATTTTTTATTTGGAAACACGGTCTCACTAAGTTGCTGAGAGCCTCTCTAAATTGCTGAGGCTGGCTTCAAACCTGTGATCTTCCTATTTCAGCCTCCCAAGTACTGGGATTACAGTTGTGTGCCACCGTGTCCAGCTTGTGTTTTTTTTTTTTTTTTGAAACTAGAGTCTTGCTAAGTTTCTGAGGCTCTTGTTAAGTTTCTGAGGCTGGCCTTGAACCTGAAATTCTCCTTTCTCAGCCTCCCAAGTACTGGGATTACATGCATGTGCCACTCCTTGACTAGATTACAAGTATGCTCCACTACACCTAGCTCAGTACTGGGGATTGAACCCAGGGGCACTCTTCCTCTGAATTATGTCCCTACCCCTTCTTATTACTTACTTATTTCTTTTTTTTTTTTTTTTTTAGGGTGTCCCCCCTCCCCCCCCATCACCTTCCGTTAAATCAAATTCTTTGTTCACTTAAGACTTACTTATTTCTTTATTTACTCACTTACTTATTTTGTGGTCCTGGGGATTGAACCCAGGGGCAGTCTACCTCGAAGCTACACCCCTAGCCCCATTTTTTATTCTTTATTTTGAAACAGAGTCTCACTAAATTGCAGAGGGCCTCACTAAGTAGCTGAGGCTGGCCGTGAACCGGATCCTCCGGTCTCAGCCTCCCAAGTACTGGGATAACACGCATGCGCTACCACGCCTGACTCCCTTTTTATTTTGAAATAGGGTCTCACCTTGAACTTGTGATCCTCATGTCTCAGCCTCCCAAGTATTGGGGTTACAGTTATATACTACCATGCCTGACATAAAAATGTGTGTGTATGTGTGTGTGTGTTTGGTCCTGGGAATTGAACCCAGAGGCATTCTAC
This sequence comes from Graphiurus murinus, assembly GCA_004027655.1. Classification (NCBI taxonomy): domain Eukaryota; kingdom Metazoa; phylum Chordata; class Mammalia; order Rodentia; family Gliridae; genus Graphiurus; species Graphiurus murinus. The sequence goes on along the minus strand of PVLC010043059.1, from coordinate 8,222 downwards.
CTCTAAGTTATATCCCCAGCCCGATTTTATTTTTTATTTGGAAACAGTCTCACTAGATTACTGAGAGCCTCACTATGTTGCCAAGGCTGACTTTGAACCCGTGATCTTCCTGTCTCTCAAGTACTGGGATTACATGCATGTGACACCATGCCTGGCCATCAGAATGTTTTTTTTTTTCTTTTTTTTTGCGGTACTGGGGATTGAACTCAGGGGCATTCTACCTCCGAGCTATACCCCCAGCCCTATTTTCTATTCTTTATTTTGAAACAGAGAATGTTTTTATTTTTAAGGTGCATGTACATTATATATGTGAAGTCAGTTCTTTCATTTAGGAAAAAATAGTTTCACTTTATATTCTTATCTGATAACTTTTCATAAACTTATTTTCTACAATTTTGTCAAGATAAAGAAGTTGTCTAGTTGCATTTAAGTGACCATGGATCAGTGCTCATATTCTTTTCCTGAACTATTCAAGCAGAAGCAAAAGTTCTGGAGCAGACACTCTTGGTTTAGCTTTCTTCTCTGACTCTTCTGGGTCTTGTGACCTTGCATAATCCCATGTGTCTGCAGAATGGGGCCATCCCCGTACCTGGCCCATAGGTCTGCTGAGTGTTAAATGATATAATGCAGACAGAAACGGGGGCCTGGCAGGCTGAGACAGAAGGATTGCAGGTTCGAGGATAGCTCAGCAACTGTTTCCAAATGAAAAATAAAATAATGCTGGGAGTATAGCTCAGATGTAGAAAGCCCCTGAGTTCAATCCCCAGTACCAAAAAGAAAAAGGATGCCTGTCTATTTCACTAAGCACTGCAATATTTAAAATAATGGAACTAGGCATGGTGGTGCATGCCTATAATCCCAGGCCTTGGGAGGCTGAGACAGTAGGATCATGAGTTTGAGGATAGCCTCAGCAACTTAGTGAGACCCTGATTTAAAATAAAAAAGGGGCCAGGCGTGGTGGCGCACGCTTGTAATTCCAGCATTTGGGAGGTGGAAACCAGAGGATCCGGGTTCGCAGCCAGCCTCAGCTACCTAGTGAGGCACTCTGCAACTTAGACCCGGTTTCAAAATAAAGAATAAAAAGTAGGGCTGCGGGTATAGCTCAGAGGTAGAATGTCCCTGAGTTCAATCCCCAGTACCGCAAAAAAAATAAATAAAAGAAGACTAGGGGTGCAACTGAGAGGTAGACTGCCCCTGGTTTCAATCCCTGGCAATTAGTCAGTCAATCAATCAATCAATCAATTACTATTATTATTGGTACTGAAGGTTGAACTCAGAGGCATTCTACCTCCAAGCTACACTTATATACACTTATAGCCCTATTTTATTATTATTTTTTAAATTTGAAATGGGATCTTATTAAGTTGTTGAGATTCTTCCTAGGTTACCAAGGCTGGCCTTGAACCTGCAATCTTCCTGTTTCAGCCTCCCGAATTCTGGGATTACAGACGTGTGCTACCACAGCTGGCTTATTATTATTATTATTTTCTTTTTCCAGTACTGGGGATGGAACCCAGGGGCATTCTACCTCTGAGCTATACCCCCAGCCCTATTTTTTCTTTCTTTTTTTTTTTTTTGTGGTACTAGGGATGGAAGCCAGGTGCATTGTACCTCCGAGCTACACCCCCAGCCCTATTTTTTATTCTTTATTTTGAAACAGGGTCTCACTAAGTTGTGGAGTGCCTCACTAGGTAGCTGAGGCTGGTTGTGAACCTGGATCCTCCGGTCTCAGCCTCTCAAATGCTGGGATTACAAGCATGCGCCACCACGCCTGGCCTCTATTCATTTTTTGAAACAGGGTCTCACTAAATTGTGGAGGGCCTCACTAAGTAGATGAGGCCGGCTGCGAACCCAGATCCTCCAGTTTCAGCCTCCCAAGTAACGGGATTACAAGCGTGTGCCACCACACCCGGCTTTATTTTTATTATTAATGAATGTTAAAAGTTATCTTGTTATAAATTTCATTCTGATTTTACGCACCTAAAATAGGTCAATAATTGCAGAATTTGAATAAAGAAAATTTGTAGTTCTGTGTATATCCTATTCTGAACATGTAAATAATTTTAATGAGCATTAAATATTTATTGAGAAAACTTTTGGGCTTCACTTTTTAAAGCTGATAAGCAAGTTTAGACAGGATTTTTTAAAAAAATATAACAGGCCTTATATAAAAATCAGTAAATTTATGTGGAGTCTTGGTTTTGGTAGTGATTTCTAGACCCTGGTGGCAGTTGTCAGTGCTGCTAACACTGCATTCTTTCTCCTGTGGAACTCACCTAATTAGGTGAAACTTTACCCCTGCACCACTGCACCGTGACTCCGGTGTGGTGGCCTGTCCTGTTTCATCGGCCGTCTTATCACGGTGCCTGTCATTAGTGCCTGTGTTTAGGGTCCACCAGACCTACAGGACATCTATTTGAGTCTTTTCCTTTGTAAGTGGCATAGATAATCTCCAGGCACTGGTCCTTTTGTTTTCCACATTTCACTTTTGCTTGGTTTTCTAGGGATGAGAAACATTTTGAGAACATTTTTATTCTTTATTTTGAAACATGGTCTCACTAGGTGGCTGAGAATCTCTAAATTGCTGAGGCTAGTCTTGCACCTACATTCTCCCGTCTCTGCCTCCCATATACTGGGATTACAGATGTGTGCCATTGTGCCCAGCCCTAATACAAATTTCTGAGAAAAAAATCAAGAAAATTTGATTAGAACATTTATATAATTTTAGTCAAATAATTTTTATAGCCGGTGTGGTGGTGCACTCTTGTAATCCCAGTACTTGGGAGGCTGAAACTGGAGGATTCGGGTTTGCAGCCAGCCTCAGCTACTTAGTGAGGCCCCCCACAACTTAGTGAGACCCTGTTTCAAAATAAAGAATAAAAAATGGGACTGGGGGGGGGTAGCTCAGAGGTAGAATGCCCCTGGGTTCAATCCCCAGTACCACACACACAAAAATAATTTTTATAGTTGATTAATTAGAAAAGTGTCATTTTTTTCTGGTACTCTCGTATAATGATTAGATGAAAACAGTTCTCACTTTGCATTTCATAGTTTTAAATATAAACACTAGATAAACTTGATTGAGAACTTATTAAATAATAAGGGAGGCAGTGTGTGGTAATGCACACCTGTAATCCTAGTATTTGGGAGCCTGAGACAGGAGGGTTGCAGGTTCAAGGCCAACCTCAGCAACTTAATGAGGCCCTCGGCAACTTTGTGAGACTGTTTCAAAATAGAAAATAAAATGGGTTTGGGGTGTAGGTTAGAGGTAGAATGCCTCTGGGTTCAAGTGGCGCACACACAAAACAATGGGGGGGGTATTTATTAAAACTTTTTTTCTATTTTTCCTTGCAGTGCTGGGGATTAAACCCAGGACCTTGTGCATGCTAGTCTTTTGCTCTACCAGTGAGCCCCGTCCCTAGCCTGTTATTAAAATATTGGCTATATTTTCTTACTGAGTTATTTAATTTTGCAGTACTGGGGGTTGAAACCAGGGCCTCCTGCATGCTAGACAAGTGCTTCGTCACTGAGCCACATGCCCAAATCTTTTTCTTTTTCATTTTGAGACAGGAGCTCACTGAATTGCTCAGGTTGGCCTTGAACTTGTGACCCTGTGCCTCAGCCTCCCAGCAGCCGGATTATAGGCTTGTGCCCCAGTGCCCTGCTCCTATTTTATTTTAAAACATTTTAGAGTAGTAGTTTGGAGCATAAGCTTTGGAGTCAGTCTGAGCTTGAATCCTGGCTCTGGTATTTATTAGGTCACTGACCTTGGCCAAGTCTGTTTAACCTCTCCAAGTCTATAATCTATCTCACAAAGCTGCAGTGAGGGAATTGAGAAGGTGTAAACGGCATATATCGCCTTGCCTAATAGTTTCTTTTTGGTTTTTTTTTGGCGGTACTGGGAATTGAACTCAGGGGCATTCTACCTCCGAGCTATACCCCCAGCCCTATTTTTTTTTTATTCTTTATTTTGAAACCAAGTCTCACTAAGTTGCGGAGTGCCTCACTAGGCAGCTGAGGCTGGCCGCGAACCCGGATCCTCCGGTCTCAGCCTCCCGAATGCTGGGATTACAAGCGTGCGCCACCACGCCCGGCTTCGCCTTGCCTAATAGTAAGCACCAAAAAATAGGGATGGGAGGGTTTTTTTCCTAGTGCAGTGGTTTTTTTCATTTAGTTTTATGGAAGTCCTGTTGAATTATTTCACAAGTCTCAGTATTTTGCAAACTTTTTGGACCATCACCTACACTAAGAAACACCTTTTTGAGCTGGGTGTGGTGGTGCACGCTTGTAATCCCAGCATTCGGGAGGCTCAGACCGGAGGATCCAGATTTGGGGCTAGCCTCAGCTACCTAGTGAGGCCCTCCGTAACTTAGTGAGACTCGGTTTCAAAATAAAGAATAAAAAATAGGGCTGGGGGTATAGCTCGGAGGTAGAATGCCCCTGAGTTCAATCCCCAGTACCGCAAATAAATAAATAAATAAATAAATAAATAAATAAATAAATAAATAAATAAAATAAAGAATAAAAAATAGGGCTGGGGGTGTAGCTCGGAGGTAGAATGCCCCTGAGTTCAATCCCCAGTACCGCAAAAAAAAAAAAGAAAGAAAGAAAGAAATCATCAAACTGTCCAAAGTGGCTGTAGCATTTTACATTCGCTCCAGTACGTTCACTTTGTTCCACATCCTCACTAGCATTTGATGTGGCAGTGTTTTGGACTTTGGCAGTGTTTTGGACTTGGGAGGCTGAGACAGGAGGATCACAGGTTTGAAGACAGCCTCAACAAGTAGTGATACTCTCATCAACCTAGCAAGACCCTATTTCCAAATAAGAAATAAAATACAGCTGAGGGTATAGCTCGAAGGTAGAATCCTCTGGGTTCAATCCCCAGTACCACCACCAAAAACAAACAAAAAAGTGGGTTGTAGTCGGGCGTGGTGGCACACACCTCTGGTCTGGGTTCAATCCCCAGTTACCCCCCCAAAAGAAAATTGGATTGTTTTTTTATTGAGGGTTTTTTGTTGTTGTTGTTTTGTTTTTGTAGTACTGGGGATTAAACCCAGGGGAATTCTACCTCCAAGCTATACCCCCAGTCCTGTTTTATTTTTTATTTTTAAACAGGGTCTAAGTTGTTGAGGCTGTCCTTGAACCTGCAATCCTCCTGTCTCATCCTCCCAACTACTAAAATTACAGATGTAATCTTATGGCTTGAGTTTTTAAATTTATTTTTATTTTTAAAATTTGATCGTAACCTCGATTTTATTTTCTTCATAATAAAACAAAAGATGAAGCTTAGAACTGGGTCACTTGGCCCTTTTTCTTCTTACCTCCTCCCAGTTCAGGATGCTCGCATCTCTTAAGAGCCAGCGTCCTCTTAGAGGGCAGTTGGGCTGAGCACACTCAAGTCTCAGCACAACCTTCTTTGTAGTTTTAGCCTTTTTCTGGGGAATCGGCTTCATCTGCCCACCATAGCCACTCTGCTTTCTGTCATAACGTCGTTTTTCCTGTGCGTACAGAGAATCCTTGCCCTCTTGTACTTTGTGAGCTTGGTGTTTGTTATAAAATGTCCAGCAGGTTTTAACGTTCATCTTGTTTGCAACAGCATTATCAGCATGGAAAGCTCTTATTTAGTTTTAAGATATTCTTATATATTTAGGATACAGTCTTTTATCAAATATATCAGACATTTTTTCCCAGTCTGAGGCGTCTTCATTCTCTTAAAGCTGTTTTATTCCGTTCTACTGTACCTTTCTGTAATCCCAGTAGTTGGGAGGCTGAGACAGAGGACAACACCTTCAAGGCTAGCCTCAGCAACTTAGTGAGACCTTGTTTCAAAGTAAAATAAAAATGATAAATAGAAATAAATGGGTTGAGGGTATAGCTTAAAGGTAGAATGCCTTTGGGTTCAATTCCAGTACACTCCCCTCCCCAAAAAAGGAAACTGGTCCTCATATACTGATTGTGGTGGGTCATAGCCTGTGCTTTGAGCTTCAGTGTTTGTTTTGCTTCTATAATGTTCATGGGTTGATGTCAGTAAGCAGATTCCTAACTTTAATCAACAATGGTGTCAGAATTGATACTGTCTGCCGGGTGTGGTGGCGCACGCTTGTAATCCCAGCATTTGGGAGGCTGAGATCGGAGGATCCGGGTTCGCGGCCAGCCTCAGCTACCTAGTGAGGCACTCCGGAACTTAGTGAGGCTCGGTTTCAAAATAAAGAATAAAAAATAGGGCTGAGGGTGTAGCTCAGAGGTAGAATGCCCCTGAGTTCAATCCCCAGTACCGCAAAAAAAAAAAAAAAAAAGAATTGATACTGTCCTGCTGGGCACAGTGGTGCATGCCTATAATCTCAGTACTTGGGAGACTAAATGGGAGGATCTCAGGTTCAAGGCCAGCCTCAGCAACTTAATGAGGCTATCAGCAACTTAGTAAGAGCCTGTTTCAAAATAAAATAAGGCTGGGGATATAGCTCAGAGATAGAATGCCCCTGGGTTCAATCCCCAGCACCATAAAAACAAAACAAAACAAACAAAAAATTAAAAAATAGAGCTGCGGGTGTAGCTCAGAGGAAGCATGCCTCTGGGTTCAATCCCCAAGTGTAACACACACACACACACAGAATTGATTCTGTCTGTATTTATATTTATATTACAGGCATGAGCCACCACACTTGGCTCTCTTTATATTCTAATAAATTTGGTCAGCAGCTGGGCATGGTGGCACATGCCTATAATCCCAGTACTTGGGAGGCTGAGACAGTAGGATTGCAGGTTCAAGGCCAGTCTCAGCAACATAATGAGACCCTCTGCAACTGGACAAGACCTTATTTCAAAATAAAAATAAGATAGGACTGGGGGTGAAGCTCGGAGGTAGACTGCCCCTGGGTTCCATCCCCAGCGCAACACGCAAAAAATACTGATCAGCTGTATCACCTCCATATCCAGTGGTCATAACACATCTAGGCATTATGGAAAGCATAATGGATTTTACATTTTTATAGGTTTTATATGATTCCCTCAAAATACATATTTTTAAATACTGAAAAAACTTTAAGTGATGAAGGTGAAGGGAAGCTGAGATGTCTATTTTGTATTCCCCAGAATAATGTATAACCAGATTTTGTCATTTTAAATTGGTGAGAAGGAATTTTTATATGATGGAGTGTATATTTATTTATTTATTTTTTGTGGCACTGGGGATTGAACCCAAGGGTATTTAATTAAAAATAACTAAGTTATTTTTAATTTCATTTTGAAACAGGGTCTTGCTAAGTTGATGAGAGTCTCACTACTAGCTGAGACTGTCCTCAAACCTGCAATCCTCCTGTCTAAACCTCCCAAGTACTGGGATGATAGGTGTGTGCCACCATGCGCAGCTATGATGGAGTGTATTTTTAAGGTTAAATTATTAAAGTAAATAGTGACTTGAACGAAACAGAATTGATGTGGTTATTTAGGGTCCAATTTAATGGCCTAATGGTTAACTTAGACTAGATACTGCTCAATTGTTTAAATATACCTGTCCTTTCAAGAGGGTTAAATCAGTACCTCTGCAGTCTTATGCTTCTCATTTATTTGGAAAAATTTTTTCACTGCTTTCCTGAGGTCAGTTGTACTTCCTTTCCAAAATAATACAGCTTCTAATCATGGAAATTTTACTTAATATTATCTTACTAAATTATGCCTGTTCTTTACAGTTCATTCCCAAATTAGCAACAGATGGGAATACACCCTTTACCCTGCAGCGCCACCTTGTGGAAAGAAAGAGGAAAGGCATTGGCCAGGGACTGTCTTTTTTTTTTTTTTTTTTGTAGTACTGGGGATTGAACCCAGGGGCATTCTACCTCGGAGCTACACCCCCAGCCCTATCTTATTTTTTATTTTTAAATAGGGTCTCACTAAATAGAGACCTAGTTAAGTTACTGAGGCTGGCCTCAAACCTGTGATCCTCCTGTCTCAACTTCCCAAGTATTGGGATTACAAGTGTGCGCCACCACGCCCAGCTCTAAAAGGTATCTCATTCATATCATCTGCTGAGACTTCTGCTGAGGAACCAAGGCCCAGAGATGGACGAAGGAGCAGCTTCTCTAGCTAGTCACAGCCAAATCAGTGGCAGGGGACTTGAGTGTCTTATTCTAGGGTTGTTTGTACTATAAAAGTAGAGTTTCTTATTTCCTTTTCTGGAAGTCTTATATATTGTACTTGCTTATTTATTTGTTTATTTATTT
>PVLC010043058.1:0-11583 GCA_004027655.1 Graphiurus murinus | reverse complement strand
TTTCTACTGACAAAATTGGATATAGTAATGAGAGTCTCCCAATGATTTTCTAGGTATTTAATAAGTTAATGTATATGAATAGCAGCATAGTTATTTATGGCTATAACAAATAGTCCTGTAATCTAGTGCTTAAAACAGACATTTTATCTTGTTACTGTATCTTTGATTAGGGATTTAGACAGAAGAAAAACTTGGATGTCAGAATCTTAGCTGGGAAGACTCAAAGTCTGGGGGTGCCTGGACAGCTGAGGGCCAGTTTATTATCTGGAAGCATCTTCATGTGGGTCACGAGTCAGCATCCCACCTCTGACAGTTGATCACACTGTTGGCGGGACCCCTGCTGGGGCTGTCAGCTGCAAATCTCCAGTGGCCTCTCCGTGTGTCCTGAGCTCTTTCATAGCATAGTAACCTCAGACTTCTTACAAGGCTGTCCTCCAAACATGAGTGTTCCAGGAGAAACAGAGGGAAGCAGTTACAACCTTGCCTAGGAAGCCACATTCCTTCACTCTGTTCTAGTCACAAACCCAGCCAGAGTCTCAGCAAGGGAACACATGACTCATCTCTAAATGGAAGGGTTGTCACAGTCATGTCATCAGAAGAGTGCATAGGAGAGCAGATACCATTAGCAGTACCATGAATTCAAGAACATACAATCTCCTGTAGTAACTGGCACATGGTTGCTTTTAATAATAAATATATTTCCCCTTTTCTCCTTATCAGTGTTATTTGGCTGCATTTCAGTTCAAGGTGATAAATGTCTTGTGTTCCTAATTCAACCAGCAAAAGTATTCAAGATCAAACTATGAAGATCTTTATTATGAGATTGGTTTTCATCGATTGTATAGCAGATACCAAGCACCACTTGGGGCACTTTATCTATGTTGCTCATTTGATTCTCATGACACGTGTATGAGGCAGGTGTTATCAATGATTCCATCTCAGAACAGAGCACACTGAAGTTAAGAGAAATTGAAAGACAATTTTATGTAAATTGCCAAGCCAGGACTTGAATTCAAGTAGTATAATTCTGGATAGCTCTCTTTTAACTCCTCACAGTATTATACTGTGTCTAAATCAATACTGTAACACATAACTTTGTTGATTCTTTACATTATTTTATAACAATATAAGAAAGTGGAAAAAATTATGACATTATTTTATCACACATGAATAAACTGATTTTGTTTAAAAGAATAAAAATATTTTAAAATGTAGCTCTTAGTCAGATGTGATGACACACTATAATCCTAAACTTGGGAGGCTGAGATAGGAGATTTGAGAGCATCCTCAGCAACTTAGAAAGACTCTCAGCAACCCAGAAAAACCTGTTTCAAAACAAAAAATAAAAAGGATTGAGAGTTTAGTTCAGAGGTAGAATACCCTGGTTTCAATTCCCAATACCCCTGCCTCTCAAAATTGTAGATTTTCTAAAAAGTCTTAGAAATATGAGGACCATATTCATATATTATAACTGTGAAAAGATAATCTAACATTTGCTGGACTTTAACATACCCCAAAACTATGCTAGATTTTTTTCCTGTAAATAGTGATATATGGTAGATACTGTTAGTCCCATCAAGATTGGATATTGGATGCAATTTTTTCTCTCTCTCTTTTTAGTCAATCACTATTCTACTATTCATTGTATCCCTCCTCTCTATTCAATAAAGATTCTCTGCATTCAATAAAGAGTATCAACAAAATATTCCTGTATTCCAGCAGCATAAACAGGACCTCTGCTCTGAAGAATCTTAATGTTTAAAAATAAAAGAAGAGCCGGGCGTGGTGGCGCACGCTTGTAATCCCAGCATTCGGGAGGCTGAGACTGGAGGATCCAGGTTCGCGGCCAGCCTCAGCTACCTAGTGAGGCACTCCGCAACTTAGTGAGACTCAGTTTCAAAATAAAGAATAAAAAATAGGGCTGGGGGTATAGCTCGGAGGTAGAATGCCCCTGAGTTCAATCCCCAGTACCGCCAAAACAAAACAAAACAAAACAAAACAAAAAAAATAAATAAAAAAAGAAGATAGACAGTTAAAGAGGCAATTACAATAAAGTGTGTAAAAAAATGCAAGTGATGAGGAATTTACAGGGAACCAAGGAGCCTGTTGTAGAATATTTGGTCTTATTCAGGTATAATTAGGAAGGCACCCCAATGAAAGTTTGGTTATGAATAAGAAAGGGGAATTAATGAATAACAAACAGAACATTATGTAGGTTTTCATGTGTTTCTTTCTCAAATATTAAAATATATTAACATCGTCATTTCATTCAATAGGAAATAAAAATAGGAAAAAATGTTCCAGAATTATTCTGGTATAAGAAGAGAAACCAGGTTTTTGAGTACAGCTTCTCTGAAGCCTGGAGTTGTTCCACAGTACTGCTCACAAACGGCACTTCTCTAACCACCAGCACCCTCAACACCATTAGATCACAGAAATATAGATCTGTGGGCTGCACTCAACCAGCAGAATCAGAATCTCGGAAAGTGGATGGGACTGGCAATCCTTGTTTTATTTACCCCTCCTCTCAAGTGATTCTGAGGCTTCCAAAATCTAAGAGCTACCTCTCTACACATTATTAAGTAGAGTGAATAATAGTGAGTTGGACTTATTACCAAGGAGTTGAGAGAGAGAGAGAGAGAGAGAGCGCAAGCGAGTGCTGGCCATGCTGGCACACACTGTAATTTCAATACTTGGGAGGCTGAGGCAGTATATTGCAAGTTCAAGGCCAGCCTTAGCAACTTAGTGAGACCCTGTTTCAAAATAAAAAGGGCTGGGGTGTAACTTGGGGTATACCCTTGAGTTCAATCCCCTGTTCTGGAGAGGGGGGAAACTAAATAGATAAGACAATCTCACAGACATCAAAATGAGAGCAGAAAAATTGCATGTGAGCGATTCTATGCCTTCATTAGAGTTCAATATAAGGGAATTGGGTGTGCTGTTTGGATCATCAAGAAATGATCAAGAAAAAAAATTATGAAGAAGATGGCATTTAACTGAGACTTGAAGGCTGAGAAGAATCTTGATAGAGAAAAAGTCCTTCCAGTAAGAAGGAGCAGCCCAAATGACACGTTTGGCAATGAGCAAATATATAGTCTAGAATCTATGTGCAAGCCATGGGCCAGAGCAATGGTAGGAGGCTTATTATAAATATAGACTCTCAGGCCTCACCTGTATCTGAGGACAATGTTCAATGTTCAAGAGGAGCTTGTGTTGTGATTTTAGATGGAACTAAAGTGTTTTCCAATTAGCCAGTGGGGAAAACACATTGAGGAACAATCTCCCAGACTTAATAAATGAGGAAGCTGATGCCCTGCATGGTTAAATTACTTGCCAGCTATCACACAGTATTTCCCTGACCCGGATGTAGAATGTCAATGAGATATCTTAGTCTGACCATACTCTATCCCTTGACCACCATTGCTGGAGGAACCAAAAGAAAGGTAGAGCTAGCTCAAGAGTCAGTGGGAGGAGAAGACAAGGGAGATGACCAAAAAGGCAGCAAGAATGAGTAAAATTCAGACTCAAAGGTGCAAGCTGCAAGAAACTGGGGAACAAAAAGAAAAGAGGCAGAATTGGCTAAGAAACTTAGAAGATGGGCGGGCAGATGGAGTCCCTAAATATAAGGAGAAAACAAGTTCAGCGAAGCAGGAAAGAAGGAAGCCAGACCTGATTCCCATCATAATTGTTATCTATGTTCCCTTGTTCTCTTCATGTACAACACAAAGGAATATGTTCAGTAACTATTTTGTAAATACAAGTTTTTAATAGTGATGGGAGGGCATTCTTAAGAAAAAGTAAATCCCACTCTATCCTATTTTTAAAAACATGTTATAAATGCTTGAAGATGCAAAATCTTACACTGGTTATTTTTGTGCATCGAAACATGGTAAGCTATTGAATTAATGGAGGTTTGATCTTGTAAGTCAGCATTTCGGTGATCAATGACAGATAAAGTTTGAGAACTAGAGTTTAATATAAAGAACTATGAAGATATACAAAAACAGGTAGAAATTTCAAACATCTCAGAGCTGTGAACTTGTGTGAGGCAGTACATACATCTACTTCTGGTATCTTACATAGAAGTTAACAAATCTTATATTCCAAATAAAGAATGAGAAGCATAGACAACTCCAATTAACAGAATTAAATTTGCAGGAAATGACCTTTCTGGGCAAGTGAATGTAAAATATTGAGGTTGTTAAAAAAAGAAGAAGAAGAAAGAGAGAGAGAGGGAGGGAGGGAGGGAGGGGGAGAGAGAGAGAGAGAGAGAGAGAGAAAGAAGAGAGGGAGGGAGGGAGGGAGGGAAGGAAGGAAGGAAGGAAGGAAAAAAATGTTGACACAGCACCTACAGATATTGGAATATTTAAGAATATGCCTTGAAGAGCTAAATGACCTTTACTTTTTCTCATTATAAATAATTATATTAATATAAAATATTAAATATAAAATGTGTCCAGATTACACATTTATAGAGAGAGTTTGATTCAAAGTGTTCAAGCACTTAGACTTAGGGCCAGAATTCATAGCATTAAAATGAAGGGGGAGTTTTCCTAAGAAAATTTTTAGATTTTTTTTTATCTCTACAGCTAACATCCCATGAAAAAAGCAAAACAACAACAACCCCCCCCAAAAAAAACACTTTGTGACCTAAGACACACAAAACTTAAGCAGCCATCGTTTTCACCTACAAAAGAACATTGCAGTTAAATAATGCAGCTTCCTTTTTCTCTTATTTGCTTAGAAAGTAAAGATTGCTTTGAGTATAAGAGTAATTGATTTGTACTCTTCTATCCTTTGAATACTGTATATTTTGGTGATTAAATAGAGATATTTATCTTAAAATTCAATCTTTAATTAATTAATTAATTTTTTTGGTGGTATTAGGGATTGAACTCAGGGGTATTCTATCTCTGAACTATATCTCAGTAGAAACTTTGGTTAAAAATAATACTTCCAGCTAGGTGCATTAGTGCATGCCTGTAATCCAAGTAATTGGGAGGCTGAGATAGGTGAATCTCACGTTTGAGACTAGTCTCAGCAACAGTGGAGCTCTCAACAAGTTAGTGAGACTTGTTCAAAATAAAAATAAAATAACAAAATAAAATAAAATGGGTTGAGGGTGGTAGAATGCCCCTGGGTTCAATTCCCAGTACCAAAACAAAACAAAAACTCCACATAGAAGGAGAATATTGAACTATTAAAAATAATAAACCTAAAAGAATAAGGATGGACCCGGATAATGTGTGTGATATTTTTGAAGAGGGGAAAGGCAGTTAATGAAACATATATAGCAAACAATCCCATAGTTGCAAATACTCTGCATTGGTTTAGGATTTGTATATAACATATCATATGATCATTATTTTTAAATATTTATTCACTGTGCTTTCTCATTTTCTCCAATAAATATATATTGTTTGTGCAGTAAAAACCAAAGCAATTTTAAACAGTATTTTCCAAAAATTGCCAAAGTACTGAGTTCGTATAATACCTGCGACCTAGGTATTCCTATCAAGGCTACAAAGGGCAACTTTACTGACCCCTCTTTCATTCTTTAAGGACCCTAATCCAAATGCAGATTTCTGGCTTCATTTATTCATGGAAAAAAGAAAAAAAAATAGCTCCCTATAGCAGCTTTCTCCCCATGCAGTAGAAGAAAGAGTTCTCAGATGTCAGACCTGCCATGTTTTAGAACATCAAGTGATAATACTCAGTACCCTCTCCCTCAAGCCTTGGGCTGGAGGTGGAAGGTAGTCTTTGGATTGCTTCCCCATTATACTCCCAAACATGTAGAAACAAACCTGAGGAAACTCGAGTTAGCACATTGGGTTCAGTTGCTCAATCCTAGTGTGTCTCCAGGGATGTCTGGAACCTCGATTAACCCTTGACTAAACCCTGGAGATGTTGTCCTCAGAATGCTTTTTATGTTACTAATTAAGGATGTTGTTATGTAGCCTGAAGCAGTCAGGCATGCTCTGCCAACTTGATAGGACTTGTAAGGATTCATTTGCACAAGCATTAAGATTGATGATGCTTCTGGTTTCATCCTTGGGGACCTGAGTTTCAGTTACCATGGGTGATGGCATAGCAGGATGTACCTATGTAATCAGTCTTCCATGGAAATCCTGGGTCCTGAGCCTTGAGCAGACTTCCCTTGACAGAGACTCTTTACATGCATCTCTGTTGTTCCCAGCTGGGGGGGAATAAAATACATTTTATGTGATCACAGAAAGGGAAGGACTTCGCTTGTAATCTCAGTACTTGGGAGGCTGAGACCGGAGGATCTGAGTTCACTGCCAGCTTCAGCTACTCAGTGAGGCTCTCCCCAACTTAGTGAGACCCTGTTTCAAGGTAAAGAATAAAAAGTAGGACTAGGAGGTAGAATGCCCCTGGGTTCAATCCCCAGTACTACACACACACACACACACACACACACACACACACACACACACACACACCCAAAACAACAACAACAAAATAAAAAAGAAAAGAAAGGAAAAAGAAAAGAAAGAGAAGAGCTTGAAAGTCTTCACCTGATTTCTCTGGAACATTTTAAATGCATATCTTTTTTCTATTGCTCTTGTTTGTTTTGCCCTAACAAATTTCATCAGTGAGTATAACTACCCTTGGGTCTTTTGTGTTCTTCTAGTGAATGAGAAAACAAGGGTGATAGACCCCCCAAAACATGACCTCACTTCTGTCAACAGCTTCCAGCCCATGTAGTCCATGCTGCCTTTTCTTGTCCCCACCAAGATGACATTTAATATTTATCTGGAATTATTTTATTTATCAATATTGCTGAAAAATTTATTCTAAAAGACTCACTTCAGACGCTTTGTCAGCATTTGAGTTTGTGAGTTTGCACTTCTCCACCCCAAGCCAAAGACCTTGCTGAGAACTTGTGTAGCAAAAGCCTACTACTGTGCACTAGAGAGCTATAGAAACCATGGGGAGATTTCTGAATGCAGGAGATAATGCCAGAGAGGGGCATGGAAGAGACTATGAATATGGTGGCTGCAGAAAAACAAACAGAAAGAAGCCAGAGTGCCTTCACTCCTTGTGGCTGCTTTGATTCTGTTGGTCCTTCAGTGTTAATTGATTTAGGGCAGTTATTAAGGAAGTATTGTCACCGATGTTCACTGTCACTTGTCCAACCAATTCTCTTATACCCAAAGATTTATTAATTCCTTCCTCATCATTTGCCTCTGATTCTACATACTTTGTCCTTTAGCTTTTCATGCGAGGAAACAAATTTTAGATCATTAATTATTTATTGAACCTGAGTTGTTTTGAAGTTTTATGCACTAGTGTTTATGTATAAGACTCCAGTGGTAATGTAACATTTTAGCTGTAATCATGGATCTACCTACCACAAAAACAACAACTTCCATTTATACATGTGTGACTTTTGCACTCAGTTCATTTTTATGTTCTCTGATTAGGACCACATCTATGGTTGAGAGAACAAACAAATTATCCTAGGTATTTAGGTTTATTTTTATCTTGGAATTTGAAATGTGTAAATCAGATTCCAATAATGATTCTTCACGACCGAAAAAGTTGATGTGACTAATAATTATTACTTTTAAATAAATTTAATACTTTTTGAGATGCTGAAAATAAAGGAAAGCAAACACTCTCACACATTTCAAATAGTTATCTTAAAAGAAAGTGAATTGATTTGGAACAATACCATGTTAATTGGCTGTAATATTTTCAGGTGATCTATTGGCCTCATTCCAAGAAATGTTAAATTGTCCTCATCTTATTCCCTGAGTTGATAGCATTAGATTCTATCTTCCAATATTTTCTTTTCTTTTCTCAGTTTAAAAATCAAGCTGACCATCTGATGAGGCAGGAAACTGCCAAGCATCTGATTAGCACTTCATTAGTGTTCCTTGACAGTACTGGCAGGATTTTTACTAAATTTAGTGAAAATTATAGTTCAATCCTGATCAATGTTAAAGTCTTTTCTGCAATGTCCCTTCTATGCTCTCAAAGAAAGATGCTAATATTTTTATTATATAATTTTTTGGTCTATATAACCTTTGAATTAGCTCAAAAAATTTGAATGTACTTGAAGAAATCTAATATTTGTCACATAATAGTAAATTTGACCCATCAGAATATCAGAACATGAAATGCTGTGGAATGAGCACTCCTTGATCTGTCACTGATTGAGGGTTAGGGGGAATCCAGCATAAACCAGGAAAGAAGCCTATTATAATTATTATTATTATTATTATTATTATTATTATTATTATTATTTGGCAGAATATTGAGCATTTATATTTCTACTGTGAATTGTAAAATACTTTCAAAAGTGCTTTTAAAGTAGTTCATTGTACCTTACACATTTGATATGAAAATGCTCTTTTATCAGAATTATGATATCAATAAGCACAGTGATTGTATTGTTAATAGAAAGTTTTTTAAAAATCTTTTCTTTGATTTTGAATAATGTAAATATAGTCTTTCTCTTTCCTCCCCAGACAGCTGTTTTCCCATCCCTGAAACTCCACAGGACAATTGATTTCCAATCACCAATAGTTTGAGAAGTGGAAGGAGCCAAGAGAAAGGAAGTATGGGCCCTGGGGAGTCTGGAAAGCTGAATCTCAGAAGCTCAACACACAATAGCTCCTGGAAGCCAATGCAAGTGACACAGTATGCAAGACAGGACAGAGAAAAGGTTCAAAGTAAACAGTGAAAGGAAGGACTTTTAGGTCCTACTAAAGAGAAGGGGTCCATGTAGAGAGGCAGAGTAACCAGGATCCACCGAGGGCCTTCGTTAGAATACCAACCACCTGGTTGGAAAAGCAATGCAAATTTGGTTAAGTAACTTAGTACTTTTACATGTCTATTACTTTAACCAGAAAGAAGGAACCATGATGGCTTGTAATATAATATATTACAAGTGCTATCCTGACCCAGATTTGAGATCATGACTAGAAACCTTCAATGCCTCTTTGAGGGCAGTTGCTAATCCTACAACCCAATTTCTCCCTAAAAATATTCTAGTACTTCTGGGATACAACACATGTGCTCTAAGTGTGAGAGGATCCAGTGCCCAAATACCCAGGGATAGCCCCTTCTTCCTTGGGCTCATAGATTATTCAAAATACTCAACCCCCAGGAAGCTCAGGAAACCTAGCTGACTCCACCCAGCTTGCCATACATAAACTGCTTTCTACAGTTCTAATGTGCTGATACCCTTTTCTCCAGATGCAGCCCCTCCTGTGGCCCTGAGGGGCACTCTTCTCTCCTTTACAGCCTTTATTAACTAATAAAGAGCTCTGTCTTTGTCTTTCCAGGCCATTTTGATGTGCACTACCACGCTCAGAGTATAATACACTCAAGTGAACAGCCCTTACCTTACAGCATGAGATTAAATGAGAAAATGCATGGAACTTGTTCCAATACACTGCTAAGTGCAGTATATATATAAATTTTTCCCCTCTCACAATCCTTTTAACCATGAGGAATTCCTCTTTGGGTTATAAGATTAGAGAACTCAGTGATACCTTGGGGAGCTGAACTGGAAAAAAACAATGGCCAAATTTTGGCTGTTAAATCCACTCTTTGGAAAAATGTGATTAGATTTCTACCATTCTTCATTAAGACTCCTTTCCCCACACCAGTCTCACTTTCCATTCTTTGGGGTCAAGTCTGTTGACCTGGTGGGGAAGAGAGATGGTGAGGAGGAAAATGGCACATTCTGGTGAGTGCCCATGAATATGAGATTTTTTTTTTCTCCTGGGTTACAACAGTTAGAGCACATGTGTTGTAACCCAGGAGTACTAAAACATTTTTAGGGAAGGAATTGGGATGTAGGATTAGGAAATGCAAATTATTCACCACTTTGGGCTAGAATCTTGAAAAGAGGACTCTCAGCATTTCACTTTCCTTTGGATTGGGAGTAACGAGGGTGATGAGGGCTCACAGCAAGCAGAAGCATCTCAGTGTTTCTTCTAGAAAGGTCCAGGGGTTTGCAGGAGGGCCTGAGGACCACAGTCACACCAAGGTGATATGAGAGTAGAATGTGTCTTAGACTGAATGATTGGATACCAGATGGGAATGTAGATATTTCAAGGGAAGACAAAATAGAATAATGAAAATTACCAATAATCTGAGCCAGCCGCATCATATATCCTAACTGATGCCATTATTAGACAGCAACAAGGACTAGAGGCTACAACTTCATGTTCACTTGATATCCATGTGCTCCTGTTTGTTTGACCTTGAGTAGTATCAGGTGGTTTTGTTTTGATTTGTTTTTGTTTTTGTTTTTCTAATACTTGGCATTCTATCTCCAAGCTATACTCCCAGCTCCCAGAACTTTTATATTTTGGAACAGGGTCTCACTAAGTTTCTGAGGGTCTCTCTAAGTTACTGAGGTTGGTCTTAAACCTATAATCCTCCTTTCTCAGCCTCCCAAGTACTGAGATCACAGGTGTGCGCCAGGGTGCCTGACAGGTGGTTAGTTTTAAATAAGAGACTAGGAACAGGAGTGACGTGTCATTCCTGGGATGTAACAGGGAAAAGCCTTCTTTGACCTGCTGACATTCTTTTCTCTTTTACTGTTATCATGGATCTAACATTTAGACAGATGCACCACAAAATGAATCAGTCCGGCCTCCCAAGGCATCAGTTAGAAGGATGCTGTCAGACCCATAGCAGAAATAAGCTTTTATAGGATAAGCAATGATAGTTGTGGATTAATTTATCTCTACTACAAAACTTTGTTAATCTCTAATAATATAGGCTGGCTCCAGAGCCCTCAACTGGCTGAATATATTCGGAATTGATTCTGAAAAAAGTCTTAATTGCTCAGTTTATGTTTCCTACACTTGGATAATCTGGAAATTTGGGAAAACACTGAGTTTTATTACAGAAAAATACAAAATTACTTTTATTGAACAGCTGAATTCAAATGTGTGAGGAAAAGCCATAACTGTCACATCATTATTAACATTGTAAGGTAATTGCAGTATAGCATAAAGGGTAAAGGTTTTCGGGGGTGGGTATTGAGGATCAAACCTGAGGGCATTCTACATCTGAGATACATCTCCACTGCTTTATTTTTATTTTGAGGCAGAGTCTCACTAAGTTGCTGAGGCAGGTGTAGAACCCATGGTCGTCCCAAGTACTCTGATTACAGGAACTTGATGCCTGATGCTAGATAAAGTATTTTAATGCTGCCATATTTTGTGTGATTTTGGTCAAAATTTTCAATCTTTTTAAAATTTTATTTTCCTCACTTATAAAAATAGGACAACAATAGTACCTAACTAATAAGGCTATGGTGAACATCAAATGAGAAAAGGCAAACCAGGAGTGGTAGCACACACCTATAATCCCAGTACTTGGGAGACTGAGGCAGGAGGATCATAGATTTGTGGCCAGCTTCAGCAACTTAGTGAAAACTTCAGAAACTTAGCAAGCCCTGTTTCAAAAAATGGAGGGGGGCTGTGGGTGTAGCTCAGAAGTAGAATACTCCTGCATTCAATTCCAGTATAACAGAGTAAGAAGAGGAAGAGGAAGAAGGGAGGAGAAGGAGGAGGTGGAGGAGGAGGAGGAGGA